>JAJOOH010030863.1:0-16119 GCA_029582605.1 Solanum gracilifrons | reverse complement strand
TAATCGAATGTGTAGGATAGGTGGGAGGTGGTGACACACAACGACCAATCCTGAAAGGCGCTTCAAAAGGCGAAACTCTCGGTCGTAGTTTGGCAACCTTTCTTCAGTAGGGGCCTTTAGTCTTTTGATTAGAGTAGGGGTCGCGAGGGAGCAGAGCCTACCGCCCTGCAATAGTCACGAGTCTGTTTATAGTCGCGACTGTTGTCATAGTCAACAAGGTTGAAACTTCCAGGAAAAAACATCGAATTGGGACAGCAAGAACAGTGACCATGAACCGTAGTAACCTAACAGTTGTCCAGTAAGACAGGCTACTTCACTAATCTTCTTCACCATAGGAGGTGATATGAGAAAGGTGTTAAGACCCAAAGAACTGTTGACTATTGAAGATGCTAAAGTACTACCCCAAATCATTTCGATTAAGGTGTATATAACACTCAATAGCCAATGGTCTGTTGCTGATTTTAAATCAAAAGAGTAACAAGACTTCGGTCTTTTAAGTCTTAGATAAATTTAGTGAAATTAGGCCAGTAGTCTTTCTGAATGTGATAGCTGAGAACTACTTGGATGGGACTCCACCCACTGTTAAGTCAAGTAGGCCAAGCTGAGTCAAGTCACCCTATAAGAGAAAGCCGCGCAACGTGCTAACTCCTAGGATGAGAAGTAGGTCCCTTGTTTTTGGCAGGAAGAGTTCCCCGCTCCTGAAAATGGGTATTAAACAAAGGACATAGTGGGTTAGGTAAAACCTATTTTGAGAGGAAAGATCTATCAAAGCCTACAGCTCACGCCTAACCTTCAACTGGCCAAAAAGCTTTCTATTTGAACGGGAAAAAAAACGAGAGAGTAAGACCCAGGAGGCTCGCAGCTACCACGGCGGGTTTGTTTACTCAACCGACTAAGCGGAATAGGAAGGGGTGCCCTTGGTTGGACTGATAGCAAGGGCCAGCTTTAGACCATCCTCTGATGTAAGCTAATCAAATCCTTATTCGATCCGGGTATTCAATCCCGCCGCTGAGATGCTCAGTTGACTCCTTAACCATGATAGGAAGATGGCTTATTCAATAATTCATGCATAAGGAACTTTGGATGAACTAATGCGAATGGGTGTAAGCCTCGCTGCTCGGAAACACCCAGTGCTGACCTCGCAGGAAAATGGGATGAACAGAAAGCTTTTGACTAAATAAAGGAATACTTCCATTCTAGTGCCTAAAACGCCAGGAGCGGATTCCGATTCATACAGTCCTTCTCTGCTGCATTGGTCTTTTCACTCCCCACTGTCCACCACAAAAAATCTTTCCACTATATCTCAGAGTAGCCAAAGGAAGTACGGCGGGTCCGAGTAGGAATAAATTGACTAAGAAGTAGGGCATACAACCATTTTTGTGAAACTATTCCTTAAGCAAGGCAACCGATAAGTCATCGAAGGGTTTGTATGAATAATTGAATGGTTAACATTACTCATTTTAAATTCTCCCACGGTGATATAATATCTTTTCAAGAAAATGATGCGAGAACCCTCGGTGAAGAAATAAAGAGATCCTTCTCTATCGAAATCTCAGTTGAGAAAATAATAGGAAAATTCCTGGATCACCCGTGGAGTTCCATCTTCTAGAATGTTCTTTTACCTCTACTGTTCTCGCAAGTTTTGCACTTCTCACCCGGGCAACCATTACCCTATGTGCCAATCGTTAGCGCATCCATGGCGTTAATCCGGGTTCACCTTGGCCCTCGCCCCAGATTTCTTATGAAGACGTAGTTTACCTCCGACAGAATCAATATCTCGTTCTCCTTTGCTGCTATGAAGGAAAGCGGTATGGATATGAAAGCATTCTCAGAAAAAAGGGAAATAAAAGACGAGAGAATCTTGCTTTTATTTTGACTACCCTAGGCTAAAGGACTTGACAGACCACCTCAGAGGTTGGAAGAATATTCTTGGAGACCACGGCAACCCTTGCTGAAAGGGGTATGGGGGACAAGCAGGGCATATAGCCCATAAAGAGGTGGAATCCGTTCGTTCATACGCACACCAACTGGATCATCCACAGTGAAGATAATACTCGAAAAGGGACTACGAGTCAACTTCTTTGAGCAATATTCTATTTTTGAGAGAGAAGAATGACCAAAAGTAGACCTGACCTGAACAAGTACATCTGACCTTTCGTCTTGATTATGGATCAAGAAATTCTGCCCTCCTTGACATTACACTAGGCTTTCAACCTTCTTTTAAAAAAAAAATTAGCTTTCAACAAGTCACATCCTTTCCACTATTTCCTTTTTCTCTGTTTCAACATCAAACTCTTTTCATATGCATTTTTCTTTCAGTTTCCTCTTTCATAGCCACCCTCAACTTATGGATTTTTCATTGATTGAGGTGCACAATACCCGATGTCGGATTAGGGCCAAGATTGAAGTTATTTTTAACATTAGCCACCTGCAACTTAGGCTTTTGGCATAAGTCGAGGTGCACATGTCCAAGGAGGGACCGGGGCCAACATAGTAGATTATGGGAAGGTGAGTTATGGGTTTAGAAAGAAATGGTCTAATTTTGGCTTAAAGCATTTGGATCAAAGGGAGCATTTATTTCGTTTGGTTGGATTCTTATTTTAGGCAATTTGTGGACTTATCAGAACAAAGGCCTATGATCACTTCCTAGCCTCTAGAGTAGATTGTCTTAGCAGGACTAACCGGGCAAGTTCTATATTGGCACACAAACTGTTTGAACAATAAACTATTCTGGCACACTCTTAGCACATAGTTTCATTATCAGATTATCAGATTACCCAGTTCAAGTTTTAGCTTAAGTCATGCCATCAAGTTGATTCATTATCATGTCATACTCAGAGCCAACACATTCAACTTATCTTAGCCTACAAATTCTAGCACATATCACAAATTTTGGACGGGTATCATTTTTCACAATCCATCATGCTTCATTCTTTTTCATCCTTCTACACATACGATCCTAACACATGCCAGTTCAATAGAAATTAAATAGTCTCTTCAGGGAAAAGAACACAGACAAGAAAACCCCAAGAGAGGATTATGAGTTGGGTTACTCAAACATCACCCTATCACTCACAATCCATTTACCCCACTCCCAACAAAATAATGTGCAATTGTCCCCAATGCACAGAAAAAGTAAATAATAATGGATTAGCTGAAGCAAACCTATGACTCATAACACCGAAGACCTATCAACAAACGAATGGTTCCGGATACCTGGAGCCCGCTAAATCAACACTCGGGTCACCCTCAGTAGTGCCCGCATCAACAAGGACAACACTATCAGTAGTGCTATCCGCAACTCTAACTGCACCATCAGTGGTGCTCACATCAATCCTCACGGGCACAGAACTCGATGCCCCAACAGCAGCCTCAACCGCCCTTTTTTGGCGCAACTCCTCATCTAATATAGATGCTTTCCTAGCCTGCTCCTCCTCTTTACGCTCCCTTTTTCTAGTTCGAGCATCATCACAATCTCAGAAAAGTGACTAGAACGGTGCCTCTTGCCACGAGCACGGGTGGGATCGGGCTGTGTCTCGGCGTCCACCCTGAATAAGGAATCAAGAACAGTATACTCAAACAATACCATCGGTGCATGCTCTGGCTCATTCGCTGGAATCTCAAGAATGGCATCCACATTAGTTCGGAGACTAGCCAACTCCACTAGGATGGAGGAAAGATCGGTGTCGCGGGTTGGTCGGGCCATATCCCTCAACTCAAACCTATCCAGGCATTTATGAACTTCCTGAATCAGCTGCTCTGTCTGCTTTGCCACCCTTTTCTCAATTCTGGCCTCAGACTCTACTATTGACTTTTGCATCTAAGGTTGGATGTGGCGCAGCAGTGTGGCCATTTGAGCCTCTAATTTCTGTACTCTGGCCATCGAGAAAATGGAAGCTCCTGACGGTGGTGTGGACCTAATGAGCTAGGAGCCCTGCTAGCGGTCTGAGAAGAGAAGGCCGGGACAGTATCGGTGTGTCCTGGTATAATGGGATCACCGCCATGTGCCTGCTCCACCGTGTCTACAAGATCTGTGCCCAAGGGAGGTACCTCAACCTGGGGTTCTCAGCGTGGTGCCGCCATATTTGCTTCATCTTGAATGAGGCCTATATCCAAAGTCCCAGTAGGGTGGATCAACCTATCACAGTGCCAGATTGGCACTCCAAATTTGCTGCACAACTGAAAAATCAAACATGGAAAGGGGTAAGTAGTGGAGGTGTTGAACGCCCTCTCGTGAATCTCTGTCAGCAGCATGCGCGAATGAATGCATTTGTAGAAAGAACGCATGAGGAGAAAAGAAGAGCAAGAGAAACGTGCATCGTTCTTAAAGGTTTAGCGTGTGGATTTGAACAAGGGTTAATCCCTTAATAAGTATGTGAGTCTTTCATAGCGTTGAGTTTTTTCACCCACGCACCAATCATGTTTATTTCAGCGAAATTCGTTCTAACAAGTTGAAAGTTGATGAATCTTGAATGATGTTCTTGAAATTGGCCTTCGTTCTAGAGTTAGGTTGAGATTGCGGAGTTCCTTGAGGTTAAAATGTTGTTTCCTTGAGTTGTTTGAGTTAGATTCTTGTGTATACATACTGGGTGTCTGAATCTAAAGGGAATTTGAGAAAAAGAACCAAATTAGGCGAATTGGGGTTAGAAACGAAGCAGGAACAAGTCGGGCAGAAACTGGGTACAAGGTCCGCAACGCGGACCTGTTCCTTAGAAGTGTAACTTTATCTTTGCGTCACAGAAAGGTCACGGACCTCTCTGCCTCAAAAGTTAATTCGTGACCAAATAATTTAATGCATCTCCGCATCGCGGACTTGCTTCCAGACAATCATTTCTTGATCTTTCTTCATGTTTAACTATCTAAAAACACTCCTAAACATCATGAGATCTTTCCTATGACAAATCACAATCCTTGAATTCATAATTCAATTCAAGGATCGGTTAAGAGTCAAGTCAAGAGAAGTTCATAGAGTCTTCCAAGAGTCTTTTACAAATATTTTAACTTTGTTTTAAGACTTGACTTTTGTGTTGAGTAAAGAGTAAAGTTTGAAGTTCATTTCTTCGAATGAGTAAAATGTTTTCACATTTAAAGAAGAAAGGAAACCATGATTTCCAAAAGAGTCTTTGAGTTAGTTTTTCAGTAAAAAGCCTTTGAGCTAGTTTTTTAGTAAATAGCCTTTGAGCTACTTTTTCAGTAAAGATCCCTTGAGCTAGTTTTTCAGTAAAGAGCGTTTGAGCTAGTTTTTCAGTAAAGAACCTTTGAGCTAGTTTTTCAGTACAGAGCCTTTGGGCTAATTTTTAGTTAAAGAGTAAATGCTTTCACAATAAAGCAAGAGAGGAAACTTTGATTTCCAATATAGCTTTTGAGCTAAGTTTGGAACAATTATCTCGAATCACAGAAAGAAGTATGTTTTTTATTAAAACATAAAAGCTAGTATCATATTTTGGTAGTAGTATTGAGCACCGATATGGGGGAGTGTTTAGACAACTCACAACCCCCACAAACCATGTAGCCACCATGGGTAGAAAAAGGGTCATACTTTTTAGATGATTCCTTAGTGCTTTTTAGCATAGACTAGTGGATCCACTTAGTAGTTTGGGTTCTATACTCGTGCCAAGGTATAGGACGGCCCTGGAAACGTGATGCAAAATGTTATATCATCACGATAGGTCGTAAGTGATGGTTTTCGGTTACAGAAACTCCCAAAGCAGTATTTTGTATTTTTACATAGATCAGTGATATTTGTAATTTCATATACAAGCAGAGTTAATATTGTACCGTTGCATACATACAGAGTTATTATTGCATTTATAAATACACATAGTTGAAAATCATGTTTTAAAGCTTTTCTTTATACTACCTTTATTTACACTTCTTTATATTGAAATCAGTTCAATTCAGTACAGTTGAGTTGAGACCAAGTTTGTTTCTCCAGTTCCTTTCAAGCTTATGTCTTGTTTTAGAATTACCCTCGCATACTCGTATATTCAATGTACTGATGCCATTTGGACTGCATCTTCTTATGATGCAGACACAGGTAAACAGGATCAGCATCCAGCGTATTGTTGATCCAATTGAGCACTCAGAGAATGTGGTGAGCCTCCTTGGTTTCCGGAGGATCCCTTTTTATTGCTTTCAGTATTTAGTTCATTAGAATGTCATGGGTCTTGTCCCGACCTCCAAATCAGTTATTAGAGGCTTCATAGATAGACAATCAGTCAGTTCATTTGTCTTTACTTTGTTATTGGCTTATTTTCAGATTTGAGTTACCACTTTGGCTAAGTTAAATGTTTATTCCTAAAACATTATGAATTAAGTTTGAGACAGTTGAGTTATGTTGCATTTGATTTCTTTTCGTAATGCTTAAAGTCTTCTGCTGAGTAAGTAAGCCAAACCAAGGGTTCACTTGGGGCCAGCAATGGTTCTCCAGTGCCAGTATTTCCCAGGGTGTAGGCTCGAGGTGTGACAAACTTGGTATCAGATCACCGAGTTCAAGAGTCCTAGGGAACCTATGGAGTCATGTTTGTAGAGTCCTACTTATCGATGTGAAATGCGCCACATCTATAATTAGCAAGTTGTAACATTTAGGAATTTCCTTCACTTTCTTCATACTCATTTCATGCGATAAAGTTCATCTCTATACAGTTTCATTCTAACTCGTGGTTGCGCGTAACTGATTATGAGTAGGACTGTTTAAGAGTGCTTTCATGGGGCATTTTTTTCCCTGTGAGCTAAGAGAAGCAAATATATGGTTTCCGACATGATGAGGAGGATGAGTTTATTTGTTGTTGGGCTGTCTCGTCTATCGAGTAAGGAAGGTAAGGTAGCCATGCTAATAGGTGTCATGGACCTAGCAAGGCTTATGATCCATGTGCAACAAACTGATGAGAATAAGCTAAGGGATAGAGAGTAGTTTAAGAATAAGAGGGCTAAGGCATCAGGGAATGAATCTGGGTAATAAAAGAGTAATGCGAATCGGTCTTCTTTCTAACATAAGCAGAAAGGACGTGCTCCATCATCTGCTAGTGCACCTGCACCAAGGAAAAAATGTGAGTACAATATTCAGAATTCACAACATTTCAGAGCTAGACCTGCCCAATATCAGGGTAGTGTGGCACAAAGAGGTAACTGGACTCCTGCATATGCTAAGCGTGGTAGAACCCACTCAGGTGAATGTCGTGATGGCTCCACAGATTGTTTCAAGTGTGGACAAGAGGTCACTTCATGAAAGAGTGTCCTAAGAATTGGCAAGGTAATGGGAATCAGGGCAATAGAGCCCAATCTTCATCAGATGCTCCACCAGACAAAGTTGCATCTAGAGGAGCTATTTCAGGGGCAGGCGGAGGATAAAACTGACTGTATGCTATCACTAGTAGCCTAGAGCAAGAGGATTCACCATATGTTTTCAATGGTATGATCCAAGTCATTAACATTACTGCTTATTCTTTGCTAGACCCAGGAGCGAGTTTATCGTTTGTAACTCTATATGTTGCTATGAGTTTCGATGTTCTTCCTGAGCAACTTAGTGAATCCTTCAGTGTTTCTACACATGTTGGTGAGTCTTTTCTAGCAAAGAGAGTCTATCGTGATTGTCCCATTTTCGTCAATCATAAGAGCACCATGGCTGATTTAATTGAGTTAGACATGGTATATTTTGATGTCATTTTTGGTATGGACTGGCTTCATGCATGTTATGCCTTAATTGATCGTAGAACTTTAGTTGTCAAGTTTCAGTTTCCAAATGAGCCAGTCTTAGAGTGGAAAAGCAGTTCAACAATTCCTAAGGGTCAGTTTATTTCGTACCTGAAGACAATGAAGATAGTTTCTAAGGGGTGTGTCTATCACTTAGTCCGAGTTAATGACTCTAGAGTTGAGATACCTCCTATTCAGTCAGTTTCAGTAGTAAAAGAGTTTCCAGAAGTTTTCCCAGATTATCTTCCCGGAGTCCCTCCTGAGAGATAGATAAACTTCGGTATAGATGTTCTTCCAGATACTCGTCTTATATTTGTTCTGCCATATAGAATGGCACCAACAGAGTTGAAAGAGCTTAAAGAGCAGTTGAAAGATCTCCTTGATAAGGGCTTTAGCCATCTCAGAATAGTTCTTCAGACTTTGAAAGATAAGGAGTTGTATGATAAGTTATCTAAATGTGAGTTCTGGCTTAAGTCTGTGGCGTTCACATTGTTTCCGGTGATTGAATTAGAGTTGATACCCAAAAGATAGAGGCAGTGTAAAATTGGCCTAGACCCACATCTCCAACTGATATTAGGAGTTTCTTGGGTTTTGCTGGCTATTATAGAAGGTGTGTAGAGGGGTTCTCGTCTATTTCATCCCCTTTGACCAAGTTAACTCAGAAGACAGTCAAGTTATAATGGTCTGAAGCTTGTGAGAAAAAATTTCAGGAATTGAAAAAAAAGGTTAACTTATTGACCTTACCAGAAGGTACTCAACGTTTTGTGGTGTATTGTTTTTTATTTTATTTTTTTTAATTTTCATTTGAACGACCCTTGGGGGGGTCAGGGGCTTAGCAACACCCCCAGGCCTTAGCATAAATAAAAGCTCAAAAGAGCTCAAAAAAGTACAAGGAGGGGGACATAAACCTAACCTCCGATCCTATGGCGGGTCATAAGTCGACCTACCTATTCAGGTTAGTCGACTCATTCCCATACTATAAAGGGGAAAACCTAGAACTACGCACCTAAGGAGAGGACTCCTCTCAATACAAAGATTCTAGGAAAACATAAATAAGGGAGACTCTCCCCTTACAAAGGAAAGAATAAAAGGCAAGAACCTAATCAAAAACTATCCTTAAATAAGGGGTTTTTTAATTCTTTTTAACCTCTTCCTTCTGAAACTTTGAACTCCCATTTTCTCGAGAATATAGCTACCTCGTACTGCGTGTGGCAATTGGTTGTAAGTGTAGTAATGTTGGATGATGTCTTTTTTGTGACTTTGCTTGGACAGGAAATCGGCAGTACTGTTGGCCTCTCTGTATATATAATCACATTGAAAGAATTCACATTGGCTAACAAGGTTTTGTAACTCCTGTACAAACTTCTGAATCCTCCAAGGGGGAGTAGAGGTTTGCAATATCCACCTAGTTAAAAGCTCAGAATCTACTTCAAGAATAATATTGTTGTATCCATGCTGAATGCACCATTTTAGACCATAACTGGCAGCTTGAATTTCTGCCTGATTATTGGTCCCTTCACCGAGAGGTAAAGCAAATGCATAAATGATCTCTCCTTGTTCATCTCGTAGAATGCCTCCCCCTTCTATCTTCCCAGGATTGTGCAAAGCACTACCATCTGTGTTAAGCTTGTATCTGCTAGGAGGGGGTGTTTTCCAAATCACTGAAGTAACTTTAACATCATGTTTGCAGCTCTCGATCAGGTCCACTACTTCTGTCCACTGTGCAGGCCAATAAATGTAAGGAAAAACAGTGTTGAGAAGGTGGAGGATTCCTTGAGGATCATGTATTTGACCCTGCTGCTGCTGGATTTTTTTCCCCCGTATTTAGCTGAGCATCTATTCTTCCACAGGTTCCAGCAGATCACTATGGGAAGAGTTTCGATGAGAATTTTGTGGGCTTCATTCTTTCCTTGAATATCATTCTATCTCAATAGATGATTACTCAATGAGGACTGTTGGAAAGTAACACCCATTCGACTTAAAAAGAATGTCCAGATATGAGCTGCAAAGGGTCCTTGATTGAAGATATGGTCCACGTCATCCCATCCTTTCTGCATGCAACAGAAACATCTCGCTGGCTCCACTCCGAAGGTTGCCAACTTTTCGTTAGTTGGTATTTTATATCTAAGTGCTCTCCAAACGAGAAAGGACATCTTGAAGGGAATATTCTTATGCCAAATCTGTGAATTGATCACTGCATTATTCTTCTTAAGTTTGCAAATTTCCCATGCTGAAGCACAAGAAAAAATTCCATAATTGTTTGGCTTCCAGACTGCAGTGTCTTTCTCTCCTTGTTGGTATTGAAAATTAGTGCTCAAAATGTGAGGGATGAGTAGTGGTGGAACCTGTTGTCGCAGCTTTCTTTCATTCCATTCTCCATTGACTAGAAAGTGAGCAATAGTGGCATTATTGAGGCTAGAAATGTTGGTGGTGTAATTAGCAAGAGCACCTACTCCTAGCCAATCATCCCACCAAAAGGAGCAACATCCAGACTTAATTTTCCAGGTGATATGGTCCTCCACTTTGTTTTTATTCTTCATCATGTATCTCCACACTAAGGACTGACCAGTGTCCACCTTCTTTGCGACTGGATTGGTTCTCTGGCAATATTTAGACTTGAGGAATTGACCCCATAGAGAAGATTTAGCCCTGAAATTCCACCATTGCTTATATTGAAGAGAAGTGCAAATATCTGTGAGTCTTCTGAGGCCCACACCTCCTTCATCATAGGGCAGACTCATGGTTTCAAGTGATGCCCAATGGTATTTCCTTTGATCCTGGTCTCTTCCCCAGAAAAAATCATCTATAATAGACTCTATGTATTTAATAGTAGTGCTGGGAGGTGAGATTGCAGCAATAGTGTGAATAGGAATGGATTGCAATGCATGTTTGACAAGAGTGATTTTGCCTCCAAAGCTTAGTATCCTTACCTGCCATCCATCAATCTTCTTGGATACTTTCTCAACTAGCTGTGAATAATAAATGATCCTTTGTCTACCAATGTATAGAGGACAGCCAAGGTATGTGATTGGACTGTCCTTCTGTGAAAATCCTGTGACTTCCTGTATGTTGTTGATGATATCCTGGGAGGTGTTTGAGGGGACCATAAAGTGGCTCTTGTATTTGTTGATAAGCTGATCAGAAGTGTGTTCATAATCCTCCAAGGTGGTCATGAAGAGTCTCATAGAGTCTTTGTCTGTTGAAGTAAAAATAATCACATCATCTGCAAAACTTAGATGATTAATCTGGGGGCCTTTGGACTCCATGTTAAAGCCTCTATACATAGGATTCTGCTGGGTATTGTTAAGCATTCTTGATAATACCTCTGCACCTAAAATAAATAGGGCCGGAGAGAGAGGATCACCTTGTTTGAGGCCTCTAGTTGAGTGGAAGAAACCATGTCTGTGGCCATTAAAAATGATTGAGTACCAATTGTTACCCATGGTTCTCCACATTAGGTCAATGAAAAACTCCCCAAAACCCAATCTCCTCATTACCAAGCAAGTAAAGGACCAAGACACTCTGTCATAAGCTTTGGTGTATTGTGATGCATCTAGAGTTGGTTTGGGTTGTGCGTTAATACAGAATGGAAAAGTTATAGCTTATGCCTCCAGACAGTTCAAAGTTCATGAGAAAAACTACCCAACCCATGATTTAGAATTGGCTGTTGTAGTATTTGCTTTGAAAATATGGCTCCATTATCTTGATGGTGTTCATGTGGATGAGTTCACCGATCAAAAGAGCCTTCAATATGTGTTTACTCAGAAAGAGCTTAATCATAGACAAATGAGGTGGTTAGAATTACTCAAGGATTATGACATGAGTATTTTCTTTCACCCAGGTAAGGCTAATGTTGTTGTTGATGCCTTGAGCAGGTTATCTATGGGTAGTACCACCCATTTTGAGGAAGATAAGAAAGGGTTAGCAAAAGAGGTGCATAGACTTGCACGACTAGGAGTTCGACTAATGGATTCCACAGAAGGAGGAGTAATGGTGATGAATGGAGTTGAATCATCATTAGTGTCAAAAATAAAAGAGAAGCAAGACCAAGATCCTTTATTGCTTGAATTAAAGGCAAGTGTTCATAAGCAAAAAGTGATTGCTTTTGAACAAGGGGGAGATGGTGTTTTGAGGTATCAAGGTAGATTGTGTGATTGATTTAAAGGGTAATTGGGATGATCAACTATCTCTCATTGAGTTTGCTTACAATAATAGTTACTATTCTAGCATCCAAATGGCTCCTTATGAAGCTCTTTATGGGAGAAGATATAGATCTTCTATTGGATGGTTTGAAGTTGGTGAAGCAGGATTGATAGGACCAAATTTAGTTCATCAAGCTATGGAGAAGGTGAAAATGATTCAAGAGAGGTTGAAAATGGCACAAAGTCTTCAGAAATCCTACACTGATGTTTGGAGAAAGGAGTTAGGGTTCAAAGTAGATGATTGGGTCTACTTGAAAGTTTCATCCATGAAGGGTGAGATTTGGTAATAAGGGGAATCTTAGTCCCCGGTATATGGGCCCTTATAGAATATCTAAAAGGGTAGGTAATGTAGCTTATGAATTAGAGCTACCACAAGAGTTAGCAGGGGTTCATCCAGTAATTTTTGTTTCCATGTTGAAGAAGTGCATGTGAGATCCTTCATTGATCATACCAACTGAAGATATTGGGATCAAGGATATCTTATCTTATGAGGAGACTTCTGTACAGATTCTAGATCGCCAAGTTCGCAAGTTTAAGACTAAGGAAGTAGCATCAGTCAAAGTCATTTGGAGGAACCAATTTTTTTAGGAAGCTAATTGGAAAGCTGAGGAAGATATGAAGAAGAGATATTCACATCTCTTTGAAAACGGAGACATTCCAGATAAAATTACTAATTCTTTTCTTAGTACTCTTTAATTATGAGATTGCATGTTGTATTTGCATTGCTTGTTGGGTGTTTGAGTTGAATGTTAGATGTTACACCCTTAGCCTACTAAGTGTAAGCTCATTCGAGGACAAATGTTCCCAAGGGGGAAATATTGTAACACCCCGTAACTAGAAAGAACTAGAAAGAAGTTAGAAAGTGCAAATAGCCATTTTTGAAGAGGATATAAAAATCTGGAAAATTTGTTAAGTATGTAAAGTTGGATTTTTGGTCAACTTCAAATCACCATAACTCCTAGATCAGGATTATTTAGGTGTGTTTCCATATATCGTAGAAAATATCTTGGAATAATCTTTCCAACGCCGCCGAGTTTGCACAATTTCGAGTTCGTATGAGTAATATATGCCCATATGAAGTTGGGTTGTTCGTAGAAGGAAAGTCTAATCCGGATTATTGAAGGGCATTATGGTCTTTTTCATACCTAATTAAGTTAATTCATTTTTAGCAATTAAATTGGGGTCTAAACTAAATTGGTTCAGTTTAGAGAATTGGAAATTTACGCTAGGGTTTTTGGAGAAAGAACGCAAGAGGAGAAAAGAAGAGAAAGAGCAAAGTTCATCACTCTTGAAGGTTTAGCTTGTGGATTTTGACAAGAGTTGATCCCTAAAGAGGTATGTGAGTCTTTCATAGCATTGGGTTCGTTCACCCACACGCCAATCATGTTTATTTCAGCAAAGTTTGTTCTAGAAAACTTAAAGATGATGAATCTTCAATGGTGTTCTTGAAATTGGCCTTCGTTCTTGAGTTAGGTTGAGATTGAGGAGTTCCTTGAGGTTAAAACGTTGTTTCCTTGAGTTGTTTGAGTTAGATTCTTGTGTATACATACTAGGTATCTGAATCTAAAGGGAATTTGAGAAAAAGAACTGAGTTTAGGGGAATTGGGTTTAGAAAATGAAGAAGGAACAAGTCGGGCAGAAACTGGGTACTAGGTCCGCGTCGCTGACCTATTCCTCAGAAGTGTAACTTTCTCTTCGCATTGCGGAGAGGTCGCGGACCTCTCCGCCTCAAAAGTTATTTCGTGACCAAATAATTTAATGCGTTTTCGCGTCGCGGACTTGCTTCCAGACAGTGATTTCTTGATCTTTTCTCATGTTTAACTATCTAAAAACACTCCTAAACATCATGAGATCTTTCCTATCACAAATCACAATCCTTGAATCCATAATTCAATTCAAGGATTAGTTAAGAGTCAAGTCAAGAGAAGTTCATAGAGTCTTCCAAGAGTCTTTTACAAATGTTTCAGCTTTATTTTAAGACTTGAGTTTTGAGTTGAGTAAAGGATAAAGTCTGAAGTTCATTTCTTCAAAAGAGTATATCGGGACAATGCATTCCCAAAGAGTAAAATGTTTTCTCATTTAAAGAAAAAAGGAAACCTTGATTTCCAAAAGAGCCTTTGAGCTATTTTTTCAGTAAATAGCCTTTGAGCTAATTTTTCAGTAAAAAGCCTTTGAGCTAGTTTTTCAGTAAAGAGCCTTTGGGCTAGTTTTCAATTAAAGAGTAAATGCTTTCACAATAAAGTAAGAGAGGAAACTTTGATTTCCAAGATAGTCTTTGAGCTATGTTTTGACCAATTATCTCAAATGACAGAAAGAAGTATGTTTTTTTTAAACATAAGAGCTAGTATCATATTTTGGGATTAGTATTGAGCACCGATACGGGGGAGAGTTCAGACAACTTACAGACCCAATAAACCATGTAGCCACCGTGGGTAGAAAAAGGGTCATACTTTTTAAATGATTTCTCAGTGCTTTTTAGCATAGACTAGTGGATCTACTTAGTAGTTCAAGTTCTATATTCATGGCAAGGTATTGGACGGCCCTGATGCAAAACGTTGTATCATCACGATAGCTCTTAAGTAATGGTTGTCAGTTAGAGAAACTCCCACATCAGTGTTTTGTATTTTTACATACATTAGAGATATTCGTAATTTCATATACAAACATAGTTCATATTGTATCTTTACATACATATAGAGTTATTATTGTATTTCTAAATACACATAGTTGAAAACCATGTTTTAAAGCTTTTCTTTATAATACATTTATTTACACTTCTTTATATTGAAATCAGTTCAGTTTAGTACAGTTGAGTTGAGACCAGGTTTGTTTCACCAGTTCCTTTCAAGCTTATGTCTTATTTTAGAATTCCCCTCACATACTCGTACATTCAATGTACTGATGCCATTTGGCCTGCATCTTCTTATGATGCAGACACATGTAACCATGATCAACATCCAGCGTATCGTTTATCTAGTTGAGCTCTCAAAGTATGTGGTTAGCCTCCTTGCTTTCCGCAAGATCCTTTTTTATTGCTTTCAGTATTTAGTTCATTAGGATGTCGTGGGTCTTGTCTCGACATCCATCTCAGTTATTAGAGGCTTCATAGATAGACAGTCAGTTAGTTTATTTGTCTTTACTTTTTTATTGGTTTATGTTCAGATTTGAGTGGCCACTTTAGCTAAGTTAAATGTTTATTTCTAAAATAATATGATTTAAGTTTGAGACAATTGAGTTATCTTGCATTTGAGTTCTTTTCTTAATGCTTAAAGTCTTCCGCTGAGTAAGTAAGTCAGGCCAAGGGTTCGCTTGGGACATCAATGGTTCTGAAGAGCCAGTCCCCCCAGGGTGTAGGCTCGAGGCGTGACACTAAATATTTGACATACACTCAAACCTCTATTTAACCATCATTCGTTATAACAACAATGTACTTTTTTTTGTTGTAAAATTACCTCTCTATGATAGTCTTACTCAAATATTAATTAAGTAATATATTTTGTAAAAGACAGATTGCGTATAAAGATAAAATATTGAAATATTTATGGTAATCCTTATTAGTGTCATGCACATACTAAACATTTTAAAACATACTATATCTAATGGTATCAGAGCCATGGATGAAAAGAAATATAAGAAGAAACATACTGGTAGAAAGTTAAGAAAAATAAGAAGAAAATTAAACAAATTATATCCGGAATATAAACAACTCAATATCACAAAAACTGATAACGATAAATTAGATCAATTAATAGATAATATATCTAAAATAGAATATAAATATATTAAATATTTAAAAATACAATGAATAACAAGAATAACGAATATAGACAAAAACTTACTAAAATAATTATAGCAAAAAGACAAGAATTAAGACATAGGCAAGATAGACTTAAAAGTAATATATTTGCAGGAATTTGTAAAAAATATATAATAACACAGAGAAAATCTATTTTATATCTACAAATACAAATAGAAAGCTTAGAATATAAACTACAACACAATTTATAAATGAATAAAGAAGAATACGCAATAGATGAAAAAACATATGAAAATTATGACGGATTAAAAATAAAGACAATATTTTCTAATCTAGAAAGAAGATATAAGAAAATAGGTGACAATCTAAGTTTAATGTTAGAAAAAGAAACGGTAAAACTAGAAGATAGTTTAACTGCTATGATAAGAATAACAAAAGAGAATGAAGAAATAGATAGAAAAACGGAAA
>JAJOOH010030862.1:0-16736 GCA_029582605.1 Solanum gracilifrons | reverse complement strand
AATAGGACCTTAGTAAAGGTTAGGTGTGTCTCTGGGATTTCGGGCATAGGCTGGGGGGGTACTTATGCATTTTCCCTTTTGGAAATGATTAGTTTGAATTTTAAATTAATTATTTCATTTCGTTAAGATTAAGAAGCTCATTAATTGATACGAACTCTATTTTGTTGTTAGCCAAATTCGTCAATTTGACTCAATTTGACTAAAAATTCGACTCAAAGTAGTTACAATTGTAATCCGATGACCAATTTCGTAATTGCAAATTTAGCTACCTCTTATCTTAACACTTGATCCTTGTTTAAGACTAAAGTTGGGCCATTTTTAGTCCAACTTCCCCTCAACTTCAGCCCTCCAAATCAATTTTTCAACAGCCCAAACCAATTAATCCCAGCCCATCCCTTCAATCTCTTTTAATTTCCAGCAACACTTGTAACCCAAACCCAATTTCATTCCCTCTCAGCCCATTCCTCTGACCCGACCCGTCCACTTTTCTATTCTAAAAAAGAACCCAACAACGTTTATTTCAACGTTAACAAGAGAACCCAGTAGCGCGTCAAACAGAAGCAGAAAACGACCCCAATGATAGCAACGAAGACGAGAAACAGTACACTAGTCCAGGACGTACGCTGTGAATTTTTGTTTCTTCTCCAACGGCCCTATCCGCATTTAATATCGTAGCAACAAAGGGCAGAACGTTTTCCTCCCCTTTCCTTTTTCAGGAATGGATTGAAATTGCAAGAAAAGTATGTTTGCCTCTAATGGTGAAAATTTTTTGAATTTTGAAATTTGAGTTGGCCCCAATTCCTATCCATTTCACCCTTTTCCTTCCCATTTTTTCGAACCCTAAATATCCCTTATATATTTTCCCTTTTATTCAACGGGAGGGAGGGGGGGGGGGGATTTTGAGAGTTAATTTTTGGTGTTAGAAAATTTATTGGGAGAAATAGAGTTAGGAAAAATAGAGGATAGAGGTGGAGATTATTATTTTGGCAAGAATATACGGAGAAAAGAATCACCGAGCTACCTCACTCATATAAGGAAAATACATCCTAGCATATACTGTCTTTCCTCAGTTGTGGGTTACGGGAATCTACCGAATTCCTGAAGTTTGAAGTTGGTATCGAAGTCGCTCCAAGTTCGTCCTCGCCTCCGTTCGCTACCCGAAGAAAGGTATCACTTCGTTTGCGATCTTCTCCTCACCTTCTTCCATTTTTGATATGCTTCTCTGCTTGTGTGGTTGTATGACTTTAATACACTATATATGCGTTCCCAAATGACTTCATGTCTTAGTCGAGACGAAGTTTTCGTGGTTTTGAATCTAATGTTATGCTTCTTTGCTATTTGAGATTGCCATTCACATGAATCTAAGGGTTTCGAGTCAACTGATACGCTAAAGTCGGTCATGATGCTATTTTTCCATTGTTTCTATCCTAGTGACTTCTTGTCTCCTTTCTCATATTATTGTTGTTAATGAATTTGCTGGGTATTCTGATATGATTGTTGTTTAGTGTTTAGTTTTTCGTATGTATTTATCCCGTTTGTCCTGTGTTGTTGATAGTATTGAGATAGTTTTGGGTTAGGACTCATGCTTAGTTTAATATAGTTTTGCCTTCATCTTCAATAATAATGAGCATGCCATTCTTAGTTTTCATGGTCGTGTAATTTGGAAATTATCTATAATACACATGACTAGTTTGTTTAGCTTACTCGTCTATTTGTTGTTAGTAATCAACAATGTCAGCCGCTATGAATGTTTTGTTGGTTTTTACCTATATGTGTATAAGCATGACAAGTTGAGTAAAGATGTTTGCCATATCTAGTTGTTTATATATAATAATAGTCCTATTCAAAAAAAAGAAAAAAAAAAGAAAGGTGATTTGGCCTGCTATTGTCTCTTAATGGCATTTTGTCCTTTAGCATAATAAAAATAGCAATGTTAAGTTCTATTGGTAAAGTTAAATTTTGACTTTGGAATGAGGTGTTTTATTTAATAATTATGCAGCATGTTTCTTCTCGATTTTTGAATTATTGTGGATTGTTGAATCGTGTATTAATCTGTTCTTATTTATCCCCTTTTATATAGGCTCCTTAGATTCTATAGTTCATAGGGGTATGCATGCCACTGTTAAGTATTCTAGTATTGTGCTTTTTATTTTGTCATTTATTAAGTTAATTTAGCTTTGTCCCTTTTTTCTTTTTAGTCACTTGTTGCTTTTGGGTCCCAATAACTGGAATGGTTGTATTCTTGGTTTTTGGTTTTCTAGATATCTTTTACTTCGATTTAATTGTATCTCATTTGTTCTATTTGGTTCAGATACTAATTCTTGCCTCTTTTCTTTTTCTTTGTTGCATGAATTGCCTCTTTTCGAGTATTTGAAGGCTCCCTCTTCTTGCATTTCAGAGATTGGACCCTATAGACCCAATTCCATATTTTCTATCAAGTCATCAGGTCTGGAAAGTTGAAATAAGGCTGGAAATTGAAATTACAGGTTCCGAAAAAAAGTCAAAAATAGGCTGTATACAGCAGTATACACTGGTATACATGGAAAAAATACTGATATACAGGTTCAAAAATGAAGTGCAGGTTGCAGGGGTCTAAATAGGCTGTTTACCCTCGGTATACATTCCGATATACACGAAAATGGATCAAAATATGGCTAATATACATCGATATACACTTTTCGTATACACAGGTCTTTGGGGGCGAAAATGGGCTTAAGTCCAAATGATTGGGCCCAAATTTGGACATTCTCTTGTTGTTACCATTATTTATTGTTTGTATTAACTCTCTAACCCTTTTTTATGTGATTTGTTAATTAGCTTAATTAAATCCCCAAAAGATGAACCATATGTTTTATGTTAGATATATTTCAACAAAATTTCCTTTTTTTTTTTTTTGTCAACTCTTATACTATTATCGAAAACTTTTACTTAATCCTCGTTTAATTTAAAATAGTTTTCATGCTTTAATTGACTAAATGGGTCTAAATTATTATTTTTTAGATATTCAAATAAAATTCTAATTAACCTAGATTTGCCAAAATTCTAATCGCTTGCAAATTAATTCGAATATTTCAATCAATGTTCAATTTTCTTAAAAAATTAAAAATTGCTCTTTTCAACTATTTTCTCAAAGTTAATCAAAACGTTGCAAGTTATTTTATGTCAAATCATTTTCTCAAAATTAGTCGAAGTCATTTTTAGTCAAATCGCCGGTCAACCGCAAGTTAGCGGGCATTTCGAGGGCCTAACACCTTCTCGAAATGTACATCGAACTTCGAACCCTTTTATTTTCAATTGATTTTATCTGTTTGAGTCTTTTGAAAACCTTAAAATTTTTCAAGATTTTTTACTAAAAATTAAGTGGGGACTCTGTTCTTTTGGAAATTCGATTTCTCTTAAACCATAAGTTTAATCGATTTTTCGAAAATTCAGTCATTTTCCTTGTATATATCTTTTTAAGTAAAACAACTTTAACTTGCATTTATTTAGTTAAATTTATCTCTCATTATACCATTGGACTAATAATACTCCAATAGTTACCAAACTTGAGACATTTGTTCCTATTTTGATGAAATTCCCAGATCGACTAAAACTATTAATTGAATAACCCAATTCGGAAGGATACCCATCAAAACCCTACCGACCCACAAAACTAAGGGCTCGTTTGATCATACAATATGAAATCATAATATGAAATAATGAGATGAAGTTGAAATTTTATTTGGACATGCAATTTGGATTTTTTATGTTGTATGTTTTCTCATAAACATTAAAATCTCGTAAGTTGTACGACTATCAAAATTGCCCAGTTCTTTATACAATCTTACCAAATAAGCAAAAGTATATAAAGTCGTATAATACACAATCACAAAACTATTCTAAAAAAAACAATTTATTGATCAAATTTTAATTCAATATTTTGGGATAAGACACAAGTACTCCTTTCGACTATGACCGAAATTTCAAAGACACACCTTAACTAAATTAAGATCCTATTACCAACCCATTTTTTTTTGTAATTTTGTACACCTTTTTGTCTTACGTTGTAATAGCCCAGAAGGTCATTTTTGAAAATTTTGAATAGTCACTTCACTAGAGTTAATTAATTGACGATTAATTATTAAATAACTAATTTTAATTAATGCTTAAATGAGTTAACTTTATAATTTGTTTACTACCATATACCAGTTAACCATATAGAAAAATAAATTATTAGGGTTAGAGAAATTTTGGATCATAATTTAAGAAAAGAGAAAGAGTCTGGACTTACTTGCGCAAGCGGCGTCCGGAGTAGAAACGACTACCTTACCTTCGGGTAATAATTAACAATGACTCCATGTTCCTTGTCTCTTCCTACTCTAGTACAAAATGATGTTAATTTCCATGATAGATGTGTTGAATAGATCACTGTTGTATATAATATATAAATATATCTATGCTTTTATACCTTACCTTTACATATTATATTCAAAGAAAATAGATTCCATTAATTACTCAAATCAAGATTTGGAAGTATAAGTATATTAATTAACCGACAAAGAAAGCAAGCATATTGTTTACTGTTTTCAAATGGAATGGCAAAATAATTGTTGAGTAAATTAATTGAGGTTATGGTCAGTGGCCTGTAAGTGAGAATAAAGGTTATGGGTTTAGTTGGGTTTCACGATTTTCTTATAGATTATCAGGTTATAATTCAAGTTTTAACATATTGAGATAGGTAATTAAATATTAAATGTATGGTATTATATGAATATCATTAGATTTATGATATTGGAGAAATTGAAACTTAACCCTAGCCTTGAAACTTGGAAAATATGAGAGTTGACATGTTAATTGACAGCTGACATCAAGATTTAGGAACTTGATTATAAATTCAGATGAGTTTTTGGGTCTAGGCTAGACCTATAATAATATGTGTGCTTTTACTTTCGAAATCTTATCATGATTATTAATGTGAATAGATTGCTTTGAGTTGGAAGTACAACGAAAAAGGAAGGCTCAAGTTCCAGAGTGATTGTTCGATTATTTGAGGCAAGTGGATTTCTAAACCCTTGTTAAATGTATGAAATTCGTGTATTTCCTTGTAATATGTGTTTGGGGGTAATGAGACTTGGTGATGGGTTGACTTTTCCACATTGATTAATTCTAATGATGAAAAAGAGGTAATAAAATGCAATGTGATTAATTGTTTGTGTGTGATGTGTTGAGAATGGTTTGAAAGGCTTGTTGAATCATTGTTGATGTTGTAGCATGATTGTATTGTTATGAATAGTGTAATGTTATGAAAATGGCCATCTCCTCATTATTTGTGTGAACATGTTATTTGCATTGTTCTGAGACATGGTTGTGACAAGTGTTATGTGAATTGAGAAAGAATAAGAAATTAAAGAGGATGTACCATTTTGAGAGACGTATCGCGCGCCACGATAGATACTATATTTCGAGGGACGTATCGCGCGCCGCGATGTTTACTATTATCGACGGTCGTATCGTGCGCCGCGATGGATGCATGGACAAATATGTCCCCCATGGGTCTCGGACTGAGAGACAGTGAGTGTGTATCACTAGGTCAGACATGCATCACTATACTTGATATTGCATTCCATTGCATTGCACATATTTATCATTAGTGAACTTGATATTGTGTTTTGCTGATCTTGTGAGTGCCTTTCTGTGAAATTTTGATTGATGAATATTGAGCTTGTTGTTGAGGATATGTAATTGTTAGAGTATTGTTGTTGAGTTGTGTACTATGTGAATTATGAACTGTTATGTTGGCTAGTTTTATACAGGTTGTAGTTGTGGAGGTTGTAATTGATAAATATTGAGCTTGTTGTTGAGAATATGTGATTGTTAGAATGTTGTTGTTGAGATATGTGCTTGTGAATTGTGAACTGTTAGGTTGGATTGGTTTTATGCAGTTTGTAGTTGTGGAGGTTCGGTTAGGGTGTAAGGAGTACCCGTATTCTATCCCCTTAGCTTGTGTTTAGAGGTTTACTTGCTGAGTACCGTGTGGTTTGGTACTCACCCTTTGCTACTACATTTTATTTGTAGGTTACTAGCCCGGACCTTTGTGATATATTCTCTTATTTTCCGAGGCTTCTTGGAGATTTGTGAGGTAACTGTTTGCCATCTCAGCAGACCTTCCTACTTCTATTTATGATTTTGTTCTATTCTAGAAACAAGGTCATTTGAGACTTGTGTTTTCTTTTGAATCATTTGTAATACTTTAGAGGCTCGTACACGTGACAGCCAGATTTTGGGGGTATTTTTGAGTTGATTATGAAATTTCCGCATTTTATTGTAGTAGTTGAGTTTTAGGCTGACTTGTCTTGGTGGGATAAGACGAGTAACATCACGTCCATTTTTGGGTTGTGGCATCCAAGCATCTCCCACGCGCCTCAACTATGTGAAGTGCACTGAGTGCCACGTAAGCCAAAAAATGTATAAAATTACAAAATAATGAGTTCAAGGGTGGGGGGAGGGGGAGGGGGGGGGGAGGGTAATAGGACCTTAGTTTAGTTAAGGTGTGTTTTTGAGATTTTGGTCATATTCTGGGTGGGGTGGGGGTGTGGGGCGTACTTGTGCCTTATCCCAATATGTTTTTAATTCAATAAGAGAATAAAATTGAACATAAGTTGGTAAATAAAATTGATAAAAAATAAAATAAAATTTAATGAATATAAATGATAAAGTAGAATTGATTTGAATTACGAAATTTTGTATTGGTGAGAATAATTATTATATGAGATATAAATGGTTTAAAAAGTAATGTATGAATTTTGTAATTTTATTTAAATATAAAATAAATGGTTGTAGATATAAATGTGAGAGTTTTTTTTTTTTTTTACAAAGTATAAACTTGTTGGTCAATTTTGTGTTTGAAAATTTTCAAATCATGATTAAAAATTTCCAAATCATGTTTTTTTTTTGAGAATTTGAGCTCATGATATTAAATCATGAGATTAACTTAGCTTGAAATCGCATGTCCAAACGCTGATTTCATCTCATGTTTCATATCGCGATATGAAATCGCATTTCCAAATGCCTACTAAAACCCAAATATGATCTTTTGAGTACTTTTGGATTTAGGAATGATCTCACGTTTTCCCCCCAGTTAAATTCACATCTTTTTAGTCACGTACTAAGTAGGCGTTTGGACATGCGATATGAAATTGTGATATGAAATCATGAGAAAAATCACCGTTTGGACATGCGATTTCACGCTGATTTCATCTCATGAGATGAAATCCCATAAAATCATGATTGTGAATTTCAAGTCATGATTTGAGATTTTTCAAATATACAAATTGATCCAAAAGTTTATATTTTGTAAAAACAATCCCACATTTATATCTACTAACCATTTATTTCAGATGTAAATAAAATTTATAATTCATATCATTACTTTTTAAATCATTTACATCTCATATAGTGATTATCCTCACTAACATAGAATTTATTATTACTTCAAATCAATTTCTACTTACCATCTATATTCACCAAATTCATTAATTTTTATCAAATTTATTTACCAATAAAATTGACCAACAAATGACTCAAATTAACAACGTTGGTTCTTCTTTTTAGTCATATGAACGAAAAATGAAAGTTCAACGTGAGAAAATTGTCCGTACTATGTGAGAGGACTATGTTAAAGACTAGTACACCACAACTTATATATGTTTAATTTTTTTTAATGAATTAAAGCTTGATTAATAAATATTATACTTTTTAAGAATATCTTTGTGATAGTGTATTATGAGATTTTTTTAAACTTTTGTTTATTTGGTAAGATTGTATAAAGAATTCAGACAATTTTAATAGTTTTATAACTCATGTGGCTTTTATGTTTATGAGAAAACATACAACATAAAAAGTTCAAATCGCATGTCCAAACAAAACTTCAACTTCATGTCTTGATTTCATGTCATGATTTCAAATCATAATTTCATATCACATGACCATACGGACAAGTCAAATTATTATTGTTGTTGTTTTCTTTTTTAATTTTTTTGTTGTAATTATTATTACCTTGACTAAATAAAAGAGTAACATGTTACAAACTGTCACGATCCAAAGTACACCCTAGGCGTAACATGATGTATAGAACCCCGAAAGGCCCTATACAAGCGACTTAGCATACATCATACTAGAAAATAGAAATAAAGATTTCAAAAGAAATAATTTTATATCATAAAAGAGTTTGACAAAGCGGAAGTCTAACACAAGTCTCAACAAGCCATCTACTAACTCAAAAGAAGTGGTTGGGATATGTAACCATACACCACGTACAAAGTCTGGAAAAGGAACTGACATGAAAGCAAGAAAAGACTCTCGGCCCTCAGATCATGAGGACTCACCAGTCTTCAAATGTCCAAAAGTATAAACTAGCCACAAGTATGGGGAATAAGAGCTAGTGAAACAATGTAGGCATAAGTGTGCATTAGTACATGAAATTTACTAAGTATGATAGCAATGCATAAGAGTTATAAAATCATGCTAAAAAGGAATTTACATGAAATGTAATGACCAAGCTAAATCATAATATAAAAGGATTAGAAAACATAAGTCATAATCATGATCAATGAAACCATAATATCTTTAAAACACTTGTGAGATACTTTAAAAGTAACCTTAGTTCATTATTGTGGGAAGCTTGCCATATAACCGACATAGATCATGTGAGGTATAACATGGAATCTGGTGTGTATCCCACGCCGAAAAGAGATGTCCTCACTTGCCAAGGTAAGAACCATGAGTGTAAGCTAAAGTGGATCCACTAACTAATGTCTATCTGAGACAATCTTATGGTGTCACAAAGTTATGGGACTTAGGGATTGTTACTAAAGGTCCACAAACGCTACACAAAAACCTTCATCCCAAAAGACCACTCGGTGCTAAGGAAAATCCCACATAATAGTCATTAGTCATATTTATATTAACATCCATGGAAAAGTACAATTACACAACCAATCCAATCTAGAGTTCATATCACGATTCAAAGCAAACCCTAGACCTGACATGTCGTATAAGACCCCGAGAGACCCTACACAACCCACTTAACATATATCATACATCATAATAGAAACAAAAAAGTTTAAAAGATAACGTTTCGTACTAAAGAGTCTGACAAAAATGGAAGTCTAAATATAAGTCTCAAAGTCATCTATTACATCATAAAGAAAATGATTGAGACATAACCGATACATCACATACAAAGTCAAAAATGAAAATGACACGAAAGCAATAAAATACTCTTGGCCATCGGATCATGACGATTCACCAATCTTAAAATGCCCAAAAGAATCAACTAGCCACGAGTATAGAGAATGGGAGTGTCGGACCCTACATTAGTGAAGTCATGTAGGCACAAGTATGCATTAGTACATGGAATGTACTAAGTATGAGGCAATATGCATAAACATAGGCATGATAACATTAGTAACTTAAAACGAGTAGACATGATCATTATGGAACATTTAAAAGCTTTAAAGAAAATATGACATGAAAATCATGAAAACATGGTCAAGTTTAATAAGAAAAACTTTGGAGAAAACCTAATCATTATGTGGTATATTAGCTTTAACTGACAATAAGACCATGAAAGCTATATCATGGAATTCGGTATATCTCTCATACCAAAAGAAGGAGAAACTACTTGCCAAGATAAAATTTGTACCTATCATCATTTGCTAAAATGGATCTACTTGCTAGGTCATTTAAGACATCCTACGAGGGCACGTAGTTTGGGACTAGAGGTTGCTACTAGAGACTATCCTATTTGAGCCTCCACCTCAAAGTCCTTTCGATGCTAAATCTAAAACCCAACGGAATAGATAAGCATGGTAAATGGTGATCCGGGGTCTTAGTTTATTATTCAAGTTCGTGTTTCTGATTATTTGAATGATATTTTGTAGTAGGTTCAAATCAACCGATGATGCTTACAAGTGAGTGTTGTTTGTACTGATACTACTCTTGTTATGCCACTTGTCATAGTCTGGTTGCAGGAACCAGTGATGTTTCATAAGTGATGATGATAGTGATCTCCGATAGTTTCTACTCCTCTTTTCTCATGATGGAAGCTATGCCGTAATATTTTCTTTTAGTCATTGTGTCTCCTTAGTCGCTCTTGTACCTATGTAGACTAGTTTCTTAGGAAGAGTTTCTTTTCAGGTGTTATAAAAAATGATGTTTCTATACTCTAGTTCATGGTTATGCATGCAATTTGTTAGGGAAATTCTTATTTATTTCCGCAATGTCCGTGTTAAAATTTGGTAGTAAATATTCTCCTATCTAGATGTTAGAGTTGGTGTCAGCAAGACCTGATGAGTTGGATCGTGACAATCCAAATCCTAAATAAGGCAATACTCTGATAATTTAGTTAAATGTCCTAATTTAGACAATATTGTTAAATATGGTGCTCCTGATTTAGAACAAAAACAAAATCAAATAAAATGAAACATCCACAAAAACTATAGTAAAATTCTTTCGGAAGTAAATTGTTATATATGTATATTACTTTAAGCATTAAAATCTGGATGAGTCAAATCAAATGAATAAAATAAAATCAAAACAACCAGATATAGATCATAATAATCCTGGAAAAACTCTAACTGAAATTAAAAATACTAAGTAAGGTAATACACTTTTGAATACGATATCTCCCTAATGATCTAATTAGACCAACACATATGATTGCATAGAATGAAAGGCTAAAACAATCTCCCCTTTTATCTCATGCAATGTTTATTTTCAGCTTGAATATTTCACTCACCCATATAGAGGCGTTCACAATTTGAATAAAAATCGACCCAAACTGATAAATCGAATCAAACTAATTAAACAAATCAATTTTATTTGAATATAATTTGGTTTGGTTTTAGATTCTTAAAAATGGATAGTATTTGATTTGAGTTTGATTTTGTTAAAAAAAATGAAGAAATAACCGAACTGATAAGCTCTATACATATATTTTATTATTATACATGCATAATATATATATTTTTTATAAATAATTTTCAATATCTTACATATATGTTTTCTTCTAAATTTATTTAGGAAAGCAAAGTCAAAAGCGTCCGAGATGAGAACATTTATCTTATTGGTTTCATATATATGAGTGTCTATGATAATTTTTTGTGGGACTAGAAATGTCATTGTCTCTTCCTTCTAGGCCAAAGTGGTGAATTTTGAAGCTTTATTCACAATAAATTTAGTGATTGAAAGTTATGTAATGTTAGTCGTTCTAACTATTTTTTGTTTTGAATGAATTTTTTTTTATTTTTTTGTGCATATTTAATAACTTAACCAAACCGAACTGAAATTGATAACAACCAAATCGATAAATGTGTGTGTGTATATATATATATATATTTGATTTACTTTGGTTTTGATAATTTTAAAAAAACAATTAAATTGATTTGATTTTGATTTTAATCAATAACCGATCCAATCGATCCGTGAACACCCCTACACCCATCTATGCAATATCTTTTTTTATTATTTTGTGTGTAAAATGCAAATAGATATTAGATTTCTGATTATTAATAATAAAATTAAATTGTTTTATTCTTTTCATCTATTTCATCATAAAACATTATTGACTTATATATTCAATTAACACTTTCTACTCTTTTTTTTTCAATCTCGAAAATAATATTATTTTATATAGGTAAATTTTGCTACATGGACTTTTTTCTTCTTCTGAATATCATGTTTTCTAAGTAAAAAAAAAAAAACTATAAAGATTAATAATGTAGCCTAAAATAGGTATTTTAAAAAATTAATTGACATGTATAATATTTTTCACCCTATATAAATACATTCTTTTGCCAAAGCCTTTTCAATTCATTCAAAAAATCATTCCCCCTCCCCCCACCCACAATGGCCAGTGTGCTAAGCAAGACATTTCTTCTTTCTTTCCTCCTCATTTGCTTGGTGTTGTCACCGCCACAAACTAGGGCGGTGATAACATGTGAAACCGTATTCAGTGACTTGAAACCGTGTCTTAGTTATGTGTTAATTGGTGGAAATGTACCAACAGAATGTTGCAACGGGCTTAAATCTCTTATTACTAATGCAATTACAATTGAAGATCGCCAGATGGCATGCTCATGCGTGAAGAATCTCGCCACTGCCGCAACGGATGAACAAATTGATCGTGCCGCCAGTCTCCCTGGAAAATGTGGTGTCAATGTTCCTTTCAAGATTAGCCGTGATGTTGATTGCACAAAGGTGAAATGAAAAAAAAAAGAGGTTGATCTATTATGAACAAAAAAAATAGTAACTTATATATATGACATATCGGTTATATAAAAATTTAAAAGTAATTATTTTGTTTGTTTATGGGTTTATATGTAAATTAACGTTTATTTGAGGGGATCACCTCAAATTAATTATACAATATGAAAGAAGAAAAGGGACATTATTACCTTATAGTTCTTGATTTAGAGACGAATTTAAAAATTGAAAATGTGTGAAAAATTATTCGTATTAGAGTGTTGTTTTAGAGTGTTAAGTATATCATAGTGTGTCTTGATTAAAACCTTATTAAGAAAATTAACTATGAAAAATTCTAGTGAAGAGAAAAAAATATACATATCTAATAATACACATTTTGAATGTATCGTTAAAACTCTTACAAAAGAATCCAGTGGGAGAAAAACCTTACAGGGGAAAAAGAGTATTGTTATATTCAAATTACATTGTAAAAGATATAAACGATCATTGTCAAATGTAGAACAAAACTAAATTGCGATCAAACTTCACAAAATAAAATGGGAGAAATTACGTGACTAGTGTATAACCACCTTAAAGTGTCTATATCTAAGAGGGGAAACTAAGGGGCTAAAATTGTTTGATTTTATAAAGTGAAAAGGATAAAAAAAAATATTCATCAACTTTGTTTTATTAGTTGATCATGCACTTAACGTTAAAATTAAGTTATTTTTACCCCTGCCGTTACTAATTTCATCATTTGTGCCCTTCAATTGGATGGAAAATCCCAAATAAACTAAAATTACCCAATTTTACTTAAATTACTCAATTTTAACTGGACCGACAACCCACCTAATAATATAAGCCACTTTTGTTCATCTTCATTTTTTTTAACCTTGCTCCTTTCCAAACTCTCTCATGTCTGCTTGCAAAGACTTCTCCTCTCCGGCAATGGCCCCAGATGGCCAGCCACCCTTCTGTTGTCCTTCTTGCTTCGTTTTAATTAATTTTCTTTTACCTAATCACTAGATTTGTTATCTGCGAGTCCCAATTAGTATAAAAGAACAATTGATATCAAATCAATCACTAAGAAAATGTTGTAGCTAAATTCAAATAGAGCAAATCTAAAAAATAAAAAATCCAGCCCCTAGTTTGCCGGACCTTATGGCGAAATAGTCCACCAGGAAGTCTAGAGGTCATTGAGAGCTCATGAAAATGGTCAAAGACATGCTTTCATCTTGTTTTTAGCTTTATTTAAAGAATCTTATTAGAGTGTTAAGTATACGATAGTGTTTCTGATTAAAACCTTATTAAAAAAATTAGCTATGAAAAATTCTACTTAAGAGAAAAAAATATACATATCTAATAATACATATTTTGAATGTTTCGTTAAAACTCTTACAAAAAAAAAAATCCAGTGGGAGAAGAACCTTACAGGAAAAAAAGTTATATTCAAATTATATTGTAAAAGGTATAAGTGATCATTGTCAAATATTAAACAAAACTAAAATGCGATCAAACTTTACAAAATATAGTGGAAGAAATTATGTGACT
Source organism: Solanum gracilifrons (assembly GCA_029582605.1). Taxonomy (NCBI): domain Eukaryota; kingdom Viridiplantae; phylum Streptophyta; class Magnoliopsida; order Solanales; family Solanaceae; genus Solanum; species Solanum gracilifrons. Next base: position 2,963 of record JAJOOH010030862.1, on the reverse strand, counting down.
AGTGTATAACCAACTTAAAGTGTCTATTTCTAAGAGGGGAATCTAAAGGGGTTTAAATTGTTTGATTTTATAAATCTAAGGATGCTTTGTTGAAAACAATTAATTATATTGTTGGATGAGGGATGCATTAAATCAGTGAATTTCTAAAAGAATTAAGTTTTTTTTTAAAATTGGGATAGGTGATTTGACTACGAGCTTGCCTCTCTCCATCAAAATTAAGGATAATTTTGTGTCAAAAATATAAAAGGAAAAAGTTATATGTATACCAAAAATTATAACGAAAAGGGTATATTTGAATCGAATATATAACGATCAATATATTTAAATTAGTTTAAAAGTACAGAGTATATTCATGTTTTTTTTCCTAAATGAAAGTAGCTTTAATAAGGGACAAGGGTAAGAAAATTACCCGTTTTACTTTTATTTATTAGTTTAATTTATCTCTCGTTATTTATAGGGTACTCTTACTATTACTAAACTTAACACGTTTGTCCCTATTTGGATAAAATTCCAAATCAACCAAAATTATTAATTGAAATAACCCATTTCGAATGGACCATCTTAACCCAACCCGACCCACTAAATTAAAACCAAATTTGATCTTTTGATTAGTTTTGAATTTTGGATTAAACTCACATTTTTTTTTCTAGTTAAACTCGCATCTTATTACTCACGTACCAAGTCAAACAACTATTTTATTTTTTAACCTTATTTTTATTATTATTGTTATTATTATCTTGGCTAAATTTAAAGGGAAACATGTTACAAACATAGTTAAAGAGTAAATTTATGTGTCAAATTAGGAGAGATAGGCTCACATTGAAAGTAACATTTTCTTCTATACACAACAATTCAATCATAATAGTCTAATAAATCTACATGTTAAATTTATTTCTAAATTATGCTAAAATAAATAAATTTAGTCTTATTTTATAATTTAAATGAAGGGTAAAGTAAACCTTTCACATAATTCAACAGAAAATTTAACCATCACCACCTACACCACTAAGAGGAAATGTGCTAAAGAAATTGAACATGTAATATAAATTACTATTTTAATGTAAGTGTATAGTCGCATATTGTTCAAAGGAGGAAGTAAAAGTAATTGGTGATAGAGTTGATAGCTGTTATGAATCTGCCCCAGCCCAATAAGGATATCAACAATGATATCTCACAAATAGATATTGGACCAAGTAGGCCCAATAAAAGCAATAAGGTCAAGCCTTTACAAAGGGTAATTTAGAATCTAGGCTGAGGGTACGTTGGTTGTCGTTAATAGAACATGACATCAGTATCAGAGGGCATCATAGGAATTATGTGCAAAGACATTTATGTGTTTCTCATCCTCAATTCTAGAGTCTAAGTGTAATTCAATAGTTTGATTATTGCAATTAGAATCTTAAAGTTGTAATAATGTTCAAGTGCTCTTATTAATATAATGAGGATTTCGATTTGTTACGGTGTGGAGAGAGAAAAAAGAGAAGAAAGGGTGACATGGTGGTAAACTTTGACCCCTATTGTGGCTATACAATTTTTTTGATATCTTTTTTGAAAAATCAATTAAAATAACTCCTAATAACAGATAAGTATCAAGTAAATTGAGGTGGAAGTATAACAAATACCTTTGTTCCAATGATTTTGTTTGATTAAAACTTGATATGTATGCGGCTATATAAATTTTTGGGATAGACACAAGCATCCTTTTAGACTATATAATCGAAATTTCAGAGATATACCTAAACTTATACTAATGTCCTATTAAAAAAATGTTACGTACACTTGCATATAATTATTATAAATTCGAGAGTTGAAAGACAATTCAAAATGAAATTTAGTGTTAATTTATTTATGGGTGATTGTGTATTCTTCGTAACTTGCGAAGGGGCATATCTCAATTTCAGGGGTCTATCTCAAAGGGAAATATAGCTCACTTCTATTGGTTATAGAGGGTGCTTATTAATAAGCTAAGAGAGGTTTTGAATTGATAGCAAATGAAGATGCGGGAGTAGTTTTGGTGGAGGACAAGATGCGAAAATATATAAAAACCAAGATAGTTTGGATATGTGAAGAGGAGATGTACGAATATCCTAGCGGGGAAGTGTGAGATGTTGACTATGGATTATTTTAGGAGAGGTAGAGGTAGGTTGAAGAAGTATCATAGAAATGTAATTAGAAAGGAGATGACACAATTTCAGTTTATCAAGGACATGATCTTAGATAGAAGAGTATGAAGGACACAAATGAGGGTAAAATGTTAGTGGATAGTAGTGCATTGTCTTGCGATCTATTCATATTAGTAGTCGTAGTATTGTTCTGATAGTTTCTTGTCTTTAGGTTTCTCTTACTATCTGTTGTTCCTTGTACCAAATTATCATGTTTTATTGTAGCTTAAGTTCAGTTACTATTTGTTTTTTTGTTTTTTTTTTTTGTACTTTCATCACTTAGTTTATGACTGCATGCTTTGAAATATTTTTCCTTAAGCCGAGGGGTTTTCGCAAATAACTTCTTTACTTCTAAGATATAGATAAATTTTGTGTACATTCTACTCTCTCCAAACCTCACCTCACTTTGTGAGATTGCAAATAAATATATTATTATTGTTAGATCTCTACCTGTCTACCAGAAAAAGTCTTTAAGGCAAAATTAGGTAGTATCAAAACTAGTGCATTAGCTTTGTGAGGGGTTCACTAATAACTCCACAACCTTTTATAAACCACGTGTAATATATTGGTAGCCCCAAAAATCCCCCCAAACTATTATATAGTAATAGATTTTTGGTCAAGCTTACACTGATTCTATCTACTTTTGGATCTGTTGAAATATAAAGTGAACCCTCTAAGTTTGGGATTTGGGAGTCCATTTTATTAACTTCCTCGTAATAGCTACTGTTTTAGCCTCATTGCAAATGTATTTACATTTAGCAACTTTTTTCTTCTTGTTAGGTTCAAGATTAATCCATATAT
>JAJOOH010030861.1:0-10899 GCA_029582605.1 Solanum gracilifrons | reverse complement strand
GTCATGCCTAACATGGAACGAATCCCCAATTTCTTTAACTTTCTTATTAAACCTTAAACAAAGAATCATTTGACTTTGAGTGTTGAAACCTTGAAAGCGCCCGCCTCCTCTAAAGTAGCCCCCTTCATGGCTACCATATGGCCCTTGTATCATGAGCGGAACTGTAGTTTCAAATGATTGACAAGATACTTCCGCTTCTAATACATCTCCATCAATGCTTTCTTTGTAAAGGTCGCCACTAGCACATGTAGTTTCACATATTTCCTTTTCAAGATCATCTTCTTTGATTACTTCAATAGCAGCTACCTTATCACCATTGAGAGGATCCTCAAAAATTTCTTGCTTCATGCTGACAACATCAGTTTCTTGCTTCTCCACGTGATCGACTGCATTATATTCTAAATCCTCGATCCAGTCTTTTTCAAGGTTGATGGAAACCATCGAATCTATTGTTCGAGCCTCAGCTGCTAAACACTTTTCCCACTCTTCTTCTTCTTCAGCAACATTTTGAGCAATATTGCTCTCTTTGGCTCGGCAATATCTTTTTATGTGCCCTACTTCACCACAACGATAACATCTTAGAGGCTTCTTACCAGAATAGTTAGAAGGCTCTTCCCTCTATCCAAGCAAGCTTGAACTACCTGATAATCTAGAGTGCAAGATGTTTCTTGCTTTTCCTTTAAAGTTCCTCTTGTCCGCTACAAGAGCATTTTCTTCTCCTTCTTTAACAAATACACTAGCCAACTGCTTGGTTGGTAGTTCCTGTGACGGCAACAAATTTTCAAACTCTTCCAAGGATGGTTGTTGAGCCCATCCTTGACTCAACATCACAAATAGAATATATTTATGCTTCATACCATGAATGACAATTCTTCTCATTCGTGCTTCAGAAATAGCCACTTCTAGATTCAACAAAGATATCTCAGAACATAAGTTCTTAATCTTCAAAAAATACTCGGCGATACAAAGGTTACCTTAAGTGGTGTTAGCCAATTCATTCTCCAATAGCTGTGCCAAGCTTCATTCTTCTTGTTGAACAAATGATCGAGGGTCCTCCATATTTCATGAGATGATTTACAATTTATAATATGATCGAATAAATCGTAAGAGATTGTCCTCTTCAGAATGCACTCCGTCTTCGCATTAATCTGCTTCCACTTATTATACTCACTGTTATTTTCCGATCCTTCAACAGGAGGACTTGTGTCATTCCCATTAACAACATCCCAAAAATCCTCTCCCACAAGGTATGATTCCATACATATCCTCCATACCTTGTGATTGAACTTATTCAACAACTCCATCCCCAGTCCATTAACACTACCACTAAAACCCATCTACACAAACTAGTTGAATATACCACCAACCCGATCTTGAAATAAAATCCAGAAGCCAACGTATGACTATGGCTTTGATATCATGTAGAGAATAGCAAAAGAAAAGTATAATCAGGAGACCTTCTGCTAGCCCAAGATCGTTAACTAAGATCGAAAGATTCAATTAAAGGAAAAGGAAGCTAGAAAGGAGAGAGAATATTTTGAATATAAGAACTTTGTTATAGAAGAAGACTATTTGATTTGAGTTGTTCTTGGGTTACATACAAATGACTAAGGCAACCCCTATATATACTTGTGTGGGATTGTTCTAGACATCACAACATCTAGACTATTCTATCTTTTACTACAAATATCTAACTCTCTAGAATATCGAGATATTTCTTCAAGGCAACTTCTCTAGAATATCTAGATATTTCTTTAAGATAATTTTTCTAGATACTACACTAGACTATTCTAGAAACTATACTAGAAAAATCTATGATATTCCAAAAATCAACTTTACCATTGTTCACACTCCCCCTTAAAGTAATTTTTGGAAACTACCCCACACTTGTTGTGGAAGAAATCAAACGAAGCTTTGAGCCACGTCTTGGTGAAATCTCAAGAGTTTCTTTCGGACTCCTCTTGCTTTTTCAAATGATAAAGATTCTTCATCGTCAATTGATTCATGTCTATTATCTTCTTGTTGAGTTTTTAGACTCCCCCTTTCTCTTAAATTCCCGACAATTATATTATCCAGAGAAACACTATCAATTTCGTGTGAAGTTTCAACATCAACATAGGATCCACTGTCATATTCTCTTATCATCTCCTCAGTAGATTTTTTGGAATCTTCAGAGCTTTCAAAAATCATATTGTTTTCCTCCAAGACTTCAATATCAGCTTCTCCTTCTATTTAATCTCTACTTTCTCCACCTTCTTTTAGAATTTTCTTTGAGTCATTAGTTGATCTTGATATTTAAAATGATTGACAAGATACTTCCGCTCTCTAATACATCTCCATCAATGCTTTCTTTGTAAAGGTCGCCACTAGCATTGTAGTTTCAGATATTTCCTTTTCAGGATCATCTTCTTTGATTACTTCAATAGCAGCTACCATATCACCATTGAGAGCATCCTCAAAAATTTCTTGCTTCATGCTGACAACATCAGTTTCTTGCTTCTCCACGTGATCGACTGCATTATATTCTAAATCCTCGATCCAGTCTTTTTCAAGGTTGATGGAAACCATCGAATCTATTGTTCGAGCCTCAGCTGCTAAACACTTTTCCCACTCTTCTTCTTCTTCAGCAACATTTTGAGCAATATTGCTCTCTTTGGCTCGGCAATATCTTTTTATGTGCCCTACTTAACCACAACAATAACATCTTAGAGGCTTCTTACCAGAATAGTTAGAAGGCTCTTCCCTCTATCCAGGCAAGCTTGAACTACCTGATAATCCGGAGTGCAAGATATTTCTTGCTTTTCCTTTAAAGTTCCTCTTGTCCGCTACAAGAGCATTTTCTTCTCCTTCTTTGACAAATACACTAGCCAACTGCTTGGTTAGTATTTCCTGTGATGACAACAAATTTTCAAACTCTTCCAAGAATGGTTGTTGAGCCCATCCTTGAATCAACATCACAAATGGAATATATTTATGCTTCATACCATGAATGACAATTCTTCTCATTCGTGCTTCAGAAATAGCCTCTTCCGGATAGAACAAAGATATCTCAGAACATAAGTTCTTAATTTTCAAAAAATACTCGGCGATAGAAAGGTTACCTTGAGTGGTGTTAGCCAATTCATTCTCCAATATCTGCAGCCAAGCTTCATTCTTCTTGTTGAACAAACGATCGAGGGTCCTCCATATTTCATGAGATGATTTAAAATTTATAATATGATCGAATAAATCGGAAGAGATTGTCCTCTTCAGAATGAACTCCGTCTTCGCATTAATCTGCTTCCACTTATTATACTCACTGTTATTTTCCGGTCCGTCAGCAGGAGGACTTGTGTCATTCCCATTAACAACATCCCAAATATCCTCTCCCACAAGGTATGATTCCATACATATCTTCCATACCTTGTAATTGGACTTATTCAACAACTCCATCCCCAGTCCATTAACACGACCGCTAAAACCCATCTACACAAACTAGTTGAATCTACCACCAACCCGATCTTGAAATAAAATCCAGAAGCCAACGTATGACTATGGCTTTGATACCATGTAGAGAATAGCAAAAGAAAAGTATAATCAGGAGACCTTCTGCTAGCCCAAGATCATTAACTAAGATTGAAAGATTCAATTTAAGGAAGAGGAAGCTAGAAAGGAGAGAGTATATTTTGAATATAAGAACTTTGTTATAGAAGAAGACTATTTGATTTGAGTTGTTCTTGGGTTACATACAAATGACTAAAGCCACCCCTATATATGCTTGTGTGGTATTGTTCTAGATATCACAACATCTAGACTATTCTCTCTTTTACTACAAATATCTAACTCTCTAGAATATCGAGATATTTCTTCAAGGCAACTTCTCTAGAATATCTAGATATTTCTTTAAGATAATTTTTCTAGATACTACACTAGACTATTCTAGAAACTATATTAGAAAAATCTATGATATTCCAAAAATCAACTTTATCATTGTTCACATTCCCCCTTAGAGTGATTTTTGGAAACTACCGCACACTTGTTGCGGAAGAAATCAAACAAAGCTTTGAGCCACGTCTTGGTGAAAACCTCAAGAGTTTCTTTCGGACTCCTCTTGCTTTTTCAAATGATAAAGATTCTTCATCGTCAATTGATTCATGTAGATTATCTCCTTGTTGAGTTTTTAGACTCCCCCTTTCTCTTAAATTCCCGATAATTATATTATCCAGAGAAACACTATCAATTTCGTGTGAAGTCTCAACACCAACATAGGATCCACTGTCATATTCTCTTATCATCTCCCCAGTATATCTTTTGGCAGCTTCAGAGCTTTCAAAAATCATATTGTTTTCCTCCAAGACTTCAATATTAGCTTCTCCTTCTATTTAATCTCTACTTTCTCCACCTGCTTTTATAATTTGCTTTGAGTCATTAGTTAATCTTGATATTTCAAATGATTGATAAGATACTTCCGCTCTCTAATACATCTCCATCAATGCTTTCTTTGTAAAGGTCGCCACTAGCACATGTAGTATCAGATATTTCCTTTTCGGGATCTTCTTCTTTGATTACTTCAATAGCAACTACCATATCACCATTGGGAGCATCCTCAAAAATTTCTTGCTTCATGCCGACAACATTAGTTTCTTGCTTCTCCACGTGATCGACTGCATTATATTCTGAATCCTCGATCCACTCTTTTTCAAGGTTGATGGAAACCATAGCATCTATTGCTCGAGCCTCAACTTCTAAACACTTTCCCACTCTTCTTCTTCTCCAGCAACGGTTTGTTCCATATTTCTCTCCTTGGCTTGGCAATATAATTTTATGTGCCCTAATTCACCACAACGATAACATCTTAGAGGCTTCTTACCAGAATAGTTAGAAGGCTCTTCCTTCTTTCTAGGCAACCTTGAACTACCTGATAATCCAGAGTGCAAGATATTTCTTGCTTTTCCTTTAAAGTTCCTCTTGTCGGCTACAAGATCATTTTCTTCTCCATCTTTGAAAAATACCTAGCCAACTGCTTGGCTAGTAGTTCCTGTGACGACAACAAATTTTCAAACTCCTCCAAGGATGGTCGTTTAGCCCATCCTTGAATCAACGTCATAAATGGAATATATTTAGGCTTCAAACCACGAATGACAATTCTTCTCATTCGTGCTTCAGAAATAGCCTCTTCCGGATTTAACAAAGATGTCTCAGAACATAAGTTCTTAATCTTCAAAAAATACTCGGTGATAGAAAGGTTACCTTGAGTGGTGTTAGCCAATTCATTCTCCAATATCTGCAGCCAAGCTTCATTCTTCTTGTTGAACAAACGATCTAGGGCCCTCTATATTTCATGAGCTGATTTACAATTTATAATATGATCGAATAAACCGGAGGAGATTGTCCTCTTCAAAATGAACTCCGCCTTCGTATTAATCTGCTTCCACTTCTTGTACGCACTGTTATTTTTCGGTCCGTCAGCACGAGGACTTATGTCATTCCCATTAACAAAATCCCACAAATCCTCTCCCACAAGGTATGATTCCATACATGTCTTCCATACCTTGTAAATGGACTGATTCAACAACCCCATCCCCAGTCCATAACACGACCACTAAAACCCATCTACACAAACTAGTTGAATCTACCACCAACCCGATCTTGAAACAAAATCCAGAAGTTAGCGTATAACTAGGGTGTTGATTCCATGTAGAGAACAGCAAAAAAAAGTATAATCAGGAAACTCTAGGAACTCTGAATAGTTGTTTGAACAACGTACATATCATTAGTGCCAATATTGGCATGTTGGGAACAATGAAAGAAATAACTGATTAGTCTTGAAACCTTCTGCTAGCCCAAGATCGTTAATTAAGATCGAAAGATTCAACTAAAGGAAGAGGAACTAGAAAGGAGAAAGAATATTTTGAATATGAGAATTTTGTTATAGAAGAAGACTATGTGATTTGAGTTGTTCTTGGGTTGCATACAAATGACTAAGGCCACCCCTATATATACTTTTGTGGGATGGTTCTAGATATCACAACATCTAGACTATTCTATCTTTTACTACAAATATTTAACTCTCTAGAATATCTAGATATTTCTTCAAGGCAACTTCTCTAGAATATCTAGATATTTCTTTAAGATAATTTTTCTAGATACTACACTAGACTATTCTAGAAACTATACTAAAAAAATCTATGATATTCCAAAAATCAACTTTATCATTTTTCACAAAAGTTGGGACCTACGGAGTATGTTGAAGAAGTAGATATTGATGTTCATTCTGGATTCCTAAGGTTTCCATCCTTGAGGAAACTTGTTATATGGGACTTTGATAATCTAAAAGGATTGCTGAAAAATGGAGGAGGAGCATTTCCCTGTGCTTAAAGAGATGGAGATTTGTAGTTGCCTTTTTCCGACCCTTTCTTCTAATCTTAGGGCTCTTACTTTCCTCAACATTAGCAGTAACATAAATGCTACTTCATTCCCAGAATAGATGTTCAAAAACCTTGCAAATCTTAAAGACTTGTATATCTCTAGGTACAAGAATCTCAAAGAGCTGCCTACCAGCCTGGCTAGTCTCAATGCTTTGAAGAGTCTGTATATTATATTTTGTGATGCACTAGAGAGTCGAAGGGTTGAAAGGTTTAACTTCACTCACAGAGCTATCTGTTTCTTGCTGTAAGATGCTAAAATGTTTACCCAATGGATTGCAACACCTCACAATAATATTAATTATTGTCCTGAAGTGACAAAGCGGTGTGAGGAGGGAATAGGAGAAGACTGGCACAAAATTGCTCACATTCCCTATCTGCATATACTTTTGAAAACAAATCAACCATTTCTAAGATCCATTTTTGTTAATATTGTAATTATTGGCTAACAATAATGTTGTTGATTATCACTTTCTGAATGAATGTTGTCGGACACGGAAAAAACACCAGAATCACATCTCCCTACTCATAATTTATTGCTTATGGAGGTATTTATTCTGTTTTTTAAAAAATTAATGGGGAAATAGGACCCCAAAAAGAAGTGTGTCTGATATTTCGATCATAATTTAGGGGTACTTTTTTCCTATTTTTTCACATTGAAAGGAAAACTAGGGAGGTTAAAGTTCTTTTCAGATCCTTTTCTTTTTTTATCTTGGTTGTTGAAGTTCTTTTCCTTTTCCATAAACAACAAATTAAGGGCCTCAGATTAACTATTTAAGCTATGTTGATGACATTGTTATATTCCGCAATGATAAAATCAAATTTGTCAAATTGACGATGAAACAAATTAGCAAATATGATGCATGTGTAGGCACGTCACATAAAACGCATGTGTTTATTTGTTTAATTTTATGCAAGTTTAAGTGTCTACTTGCAGAAGCGGATCCAAAATTTGAAGGTTGCGGGTGCCACTACATTTAATATAAACTTAGTGATGGACATTGAATTTGGGCGTACATTCATCCAGTTTGATCCATTTTGGGTTAATTTGGGTTGATTTAAGAATTTTTTTTGCTACACAAATAAATATACGATTATCTAGTGTGGGTCCATTCCAAATGTGTATTTCAGTTGAGCAAATGTACCAGGTTTTACCTTAATTTGTCATGTTAGTGAAAAAATTACAAAATAACAGAATTACAAGCTTACAATTGAAAAATAAAATGAAGAAACAAAAATCTCTTCAAGCTGAGGTGCGGATATCTCGCTCTCTTTAAGGAGATTCAAGCCCACTGCAGCAAATATTTTTCACCGGTCCAGCAGTCGTCCTTCTTGACTTGTCCCCTCCAGGATACAACTCTGGACAAGAGTTGAGTCTAAAGCTCCACAAAAAGAACACCTCCCTTCAACTAATAAGAACTCTCTTTTTTGACTAACTTTTTCCTCTCTATATCTTTCTTGCGTCTCTAAACCAAATGAAGAGCACCACTATTTATACTAGAAGAAGTCTTCCTAGCAATGAATAGAAAGATAATGGGGTAGTAAATAATGAAGATAAATGGCCTTAGGAGTTACATATGTTACAAGGTATAATTGAGAAAGAATAATGGAGAAGTAATGGCAAAGGCCACCAACGGCTAGGAGCTACTTCAAGAATTGGAAATTTAACATAACAAGCAGTAACTCCAAATGGAGTAAAGCAGCACTAAGTGCCACCAACGGCCAGCAGCCATTACTCCCCACGTTCTGCAAATAAAAGTCAACAAACGTATGTCCTAATGCAACCATGAATAGAGGAAGTAATGACAACGGTCAATGTGGCAATGCAACATTTTTTTTTATAATTTTAAAATGCCCCACACTAACAATCCCCCACACAATTAATATTAGATAAGAGAGTCCATCAGCTGAAGGAAGACTACTATGCATAATGAAGGTGTGCTCTGCATTGAACCTCCACTTAGTGAAGCATTAACTTTTACTCCAGAGTCGCAGTGGTCTCAGACTTGAACTATGACTGCTTAAGGGAAATAAAATATCACTGCTCACACGCAATAATCAAGGTGTTGACATGAGCTAAAAGCCAACACGTTACGGCCTTGTGCTATCCCGGTTTCATGAGTGCTTTTGAGAATAAGCCTAGTTCTCATAGGAAGCGACCTACTTCCACACTCACATAGGTGAAATCTGTCGAGAGTGCTCCTGTAAGCTTAACACTGCACCCATATGGGCTACAGATTTTCATTAAGAGTTTTATCAACTCAACCTTCACAAATTACTACAGGAAACTACGCACTCACATCATAGGGAGGGAATAAAAAATTGTGCATTTTTCACAACAAAATCATATGATTAGTTTTTCCCTTTGAATCTGGTTATAGGATCTCTAGTCCCCAGGTTGGGTTTCCTCATATATGACTCAAGGATTTATAGGCTTCAATCTCATCCCCCTCGATGTGCTCCAGACCTTTTCTCTTGTTAAGGCCTTAGTAAGAGGATCTGCAAGATTATCACAAGATTTGACATAATCAACATTAATGGTACCATTTGTCAAATACAATCTTACACTAATGTGTTTCCTCCTTATAGGTCTGGATTTACCGTTGTAATAACGGTTTTGAACTCTACCAATCGCAGCAGTGCTATCACAATGAATTAAAATAGGAGCAATTGGTTTTTCAAATTAAGGAATTTGAAACAATCAATATCTTAACCAATTCGCTTCCTCACTAGCTGAAGCTAAAGCAATTAGTTCAGCCTACATGGTAGAGTTAGCAATTATAGTTTGCGTTTTTGATCTCCAACAAATAGCACCACCACCCAAAGTAAAAGCATAACCAGTGGTAGAATAGGAATCACCTGATAAAGTGTTCTAATCTGCATCACAAAAGCCTTCAAGTACAGCGGGATATTTTTTATAGAACAAACCACAATTTTTTATTCCAATTAAATATCTCATAACTCTTGTTATAGCATGCCAATATTCATTACCTGGCTTGCTTGTAAACTTGCCAAGTACTCCTACTACTACATATGCAATATCAAGCCTAGTGCAATCAATCACATATCTCAAACTTCCGATTATGCTAGCATATTCCTTTTGATTTATTACATCATTTTCACTTTCAACAGGAAATAAGTGAACACTTGAATCAAAAGGAGTTACAACATGCTTACAATCATGAAAGTTATATTTTTCAAAATTTTCTCAACATAATGTGACTGGTCAAGGAAAATTACATCACCTGTTCTTATTATTTTTATTCCAAGAATAAAATTTGCCTCACCAAGATCTTTCATATCAAAATGGCTTCTAAGAATATTTTTAGCTTCATCAATAACATTTATGTTAGAGCCAAAGATCAATAAATCATCAACATATAGGCAAATAATCACATGTGAATTATTCCAAGACTTATGATACATGCACTTATCACACTCATTTGTTTTAAAACCATTTTCAATTATCCAGGAATCAAACTTTTCATGTCATTGCTTAGGTGCCTATTTCAAGCCATATAGGGATTTAGTAAGTTTACATACTATGTTTTCTTGGCCTGCTTCAACAAAATACTTGGGTTGTTCCATATAAATCTCCTCATTTAGGTCTCCATTTAAAAAAGCAGTTTTTATATCCATTTGATGAATTTGCAAATCAAAAATTGCGGCCATAGCAATTAAAAGTCTAATGGATGTGACTCTTGTTACCGGTGAAAAAGTATCAAAAAATTCTAGGCCTTCTAGTTGTTTAAAACCTTTTGCAACTAGTCTAGCCTTATATTTATCAATAGATCCATCCGGTTTCAACTTTTTTCTTAAGACCCATTTGCAACCAATTGTTTTACAACCCGGTGATAAATCAACTAACTTTCAAGTTTTATTAGAAATTAGTGATTTCATTTCATCATTTACAGCCTCTTTCCAAAAAAAATGGAGTCATGTGAAGATAAAGTTTCTTTCAAAGTGAGAGGTCATCTCCAACATTAAACACAAAAAAATCAGGACCAAAATATTTTTCTACTCTAGCTCTTTTACTTCTTCTTAACTCAAAATCACCAATTTCTTTATTTTTCAAAGTAGAAGTAGAAGAACTAGGTAGTGACAAAATATTTTGTTCAATACTTTGACCCCCACTATTTTTAGAATCAAAAGGGAATTTATTCTCATGAAAGATAGCATCACCCGATTCTATCATAATATTATTGTCACGCCCCGAGCCTACACCCTGGGCGGGACCGGCACTCGGAGACCATTGTTGGCCCCAAGAGAACCCTTGGCCTGGCCTTCTTAACTCAGCGGAAACCTGACTCAACAGAATAACTCAATGCCATGCAAAGACTTAAACAACTTAGCTGATAAAAATATGGCCCAAAAAGGCAACTCGGGTCTCAAAATAGAATATTTACATATACATACATATACATGGATGAGAGACTCAAAACTACTGACTGGCTGACTGTCTGACTGACTGTCTATAAAGCCTCTAATGTACTGA
>JAJOOH010030860.1:0-15754 GCA_029582605.1 Solanum gracilifrons | reverse complement strand
TCCCTTCTCCTTACATCTGCATAAGATTTCTAGCGACTCTGGGTTGTCTTAAGTCTATCTCTAATGAGTTGCACTTTTTCCATAGCATCATGAACTGAATCTGTCCCTATCAAGGCTGCTTCACCTACTTCAAACCAGACAACTGGAGATCTACATCTACCCCCATACAATGCCTCATACGGGGCCATCTGAATGTTGGAATAATAAATATTATTGTAGGTGAACTCTATAAGAGGAAGGTGATCATCCCAACTACCCTTGAAATTGATCACACAAGGTCTCAACATGTCCTCTAAAGTCTGAATGGTACACTCTGCCTGACCATCCGTCTGTGGATGAAATGTTGTGCTAAGGTTAACCTGAGTACCAAGACCTTTCTGAAATGACTTCCAGAAATGAGAGGTAAACTGAGGACCTCTGTCTGAGATGATAGACAAAGGAACCCCATGTAACCTGACTATGTCATTAATGTAAAGCTTTTCATAGTCCTCCACCAAATCTGTAGTCTTCACCGCCAAAAAACATGAAGACTTAGTAACCCTATCCACAATCACCCAAATGGAGTCATGTTGTCTGCCAGTACGAGGTAATCCTATGATGAAGTCCATGTTGATCACTTCCCACTTCCAAGTAGGAATGTTAATCTCTTGAGTCATACCTCCTGGTTTCTGATGTTCTACCTTCACTTGCTTGCCATTTGGGCACTTAGCCACAAAATCCGCTATATCCCTTTTTATACCATTCCACCAAAAGACATCCCGCAGATCACAATACATCTTAGTGACGCCTAGATGAATAGAATATCTAGAATTATGGGATTCTGCAAGAATCTACTCTCTCAACTCACCCACCTGAGGAACACATAACCGACCCTGATAACGAAGCATACCATCTCCCCCTTGGAAGAAAACCTCAACTCTCTACTGATGGACTGCACCCTTTAGTTGAAGCAATATTGGATCACTGTCTTGCTTTTCCATAACCTCCACTACCAATGAAGATTCTGACCCATTTTGAATTGTTACACCACCATCTGATATGCTCATAAGACGAACTCCTAAGCGAGCAAGTATGTGAACATATATCGCTAGTTCATTTCTTTCTTCTTCAACATGTGCCACACTACCCATCGATAGTTTGCTAAGAGCATTTGCTACTACGTTGGCCTTACCAGGATGGTAATGCACACTCATATCATAATCCTTAGGAACTCAAGCCAAATCCTCTGGTGAAGATTCAACTCTTTCTAGGTGAACACACACTGAAGGCTCTTATAGTCTGTGAACACATCTACGTGAACACCATACAAGTAATGTCTCCAAATCTTAAGTGCAAACACCAATGCTGCAAGCTCGAAGTCATGAGTTGGATAGTTCTTCTCATGTAGCTTAAGTTGTCTAGAAGCATAAGCTATAACCTTATATCGCTGCATCAACACACAACCTAGGCCGACTCTGGATGCATCACAATAGATAACATAACTATCTGAACCCTCTGGTAGAGTCAAAAGATGAGTTGTAGTCAACATGGTTGTTAGCTCTGCAAAGCTTTTCTCACAATCATTTGACCACTGAAACTTAACCTTTTTCTGAGTCAACTTAGTCAATGGAGAGGCTATGGATGAAAATTTGTTAACGAACCTTCTGTAATAGGCAGTCAACCCCAAGAAACTTCTGATATGAGTAGGAGAGGTATCTGTGCCATTGTTTCACTGATTCTATGTTCTGAGAATCCACTCAGATCCCTTCACTAGACACAATATGTCCAAGGAAAGCAACTGATTGCAACTAAAATTCGTATTTATTGAACTTAGCAAATATTTGGCTATCTTTGAGAGCCTACAGAACAACCCTCAAATGATTCGCATGTTCTTCCCCATTCCTAGAGTATATGAGGATATCATCAATAAAGACGATAACGAACAAGTCCAGATACTGCTTGAACACTCTATTCATCAAGTCCATGAAAGCTGCAGGAGCATTGATTAGTCCAAATGACATAACTACAAATCCATAGTGACCATACCGGGTTCTGAAGGCTGTCTTCAGAATGTCACTATCTCTGACTCTGAGTTGGTGATAACAGGAACTGAGGTCTATCTTTGAGAAATGACTAGCAGCCTGAAGTTGGTAAAACAAGTCATCAATCCTGGGGATGGGGTACCTATTCTTGATTGCGATCTTTTTCAACTTCCTGTAATCGATGCACATTCTGAGAGAACTATCTTTCTTCTTCACGAATAACACTGGTGCACCCCATGGGGAAATACTGGGTCTTATGAAGCCCTTATCTAGAAGGTCTTTCAACTGCTCTTTCATTTCATTAAGCACAGCTGGATCCATTCTATGAGGAATACAGACGGGTTGGGTATCTGGAAGGAGATCAATTCCAAAGTTGATTTCCCTTTTAGGAGAAACTCCGGGAAGATCTTCTGGAAACACTTCTGGGAACTCATTGACTATTGGAACTTACTCAAGAGTTGGGGTTTCAGAGATTGAATCCTTAACCCGAACTAGATGATAGAGATACCCCTTAGAAATCATCTTTCTAGCCTTAAGCTAAGAAATGGATCGACCCGTAGGCGCTAAGCTACTACCCTTCCATTCTAAGATTGGTTCATCTGGAAATTGAAAACGAACAATCCTAGTTCTATAATCGACTAAGGAATAACAAGAATGTAACCAATCCATGCCTAGAATGATATCAAAGTTTACCATTTCTAACTATACAAGCTCTGCTGAGGTCTTTCTTGGAAACTATGACAGGGCAATTTCTGAATACCCGTTTAGCTATGACTGGGTCACCGACTTGAGTAGAAACTGAGAAGGGTTCTGAGAGAGTTTCTAGACTAACGTTGAAGTTGACTGCTATATAAGGAGTTACAAAGGAAAGAGTAGCTCCTAGATCTAACAATGCATAAACATCAAGGTCAAAGACTCGTAACGTACCAGTGACTACATTAGGAGAATCTTCCTGATCCTGGCGGGAGAGCATACAACCTGTTTTGGCGCTAACCGCCACTTGTACCAGATGAGTTACCCTGCTTAGTCGGGTGACATGCTGGTGCTACTGAAGTTGTGGACTGAGGTCTGCCATTATTACCTCTTTGACCCTGTTTAGAAGGACAATCGTTCAACTGGTGACCGGACTGACCACACCCAAAGCATCATTCCTTTTCTGCAAGACACTCGCCCATATGGTTCTTACCACACTTTGGACAAGTTGGGTAGGTTCTGGTGCCGAAAATAATACCTTGAGTCTTAGATCCTGATGCCCTACCTTTGTGATCGTTACGAAACTTAGAGGATGGAGCACTAGCCGATGAAAGTGCTGGAGTTGAAGACTTCTGCTTAAACTGCGAGTGATTTCCAGCACCCAACTTTTGTTGAGAATAGTTATAGCTGCCTGTCCTAGCCTTCTTATTCTCCTTAGCATGTTCCCTAAGCTTATCACCCTCAATCTGCTGAGCATTAGTCATAAGCCTAGAGATATTCATATCTCCCTACAACATAGCATTCGTACACTCTGTTTTCATAAGACCGGATACCTTATACATGAACTTGTTCATTTGATCCCTTGAATCAGCAACCATATGAGGAGCATACCTGGAGAGTTGGGAAAACTTGAGTCCATACTCTTGGATTGTCATCGATCCCTGCCTCAAATTCATAAACTCCTAAGTTTTTGCCTCCCTCAACTCTCTTGGGATGTCCAGAAAGGTTTCACTAAAGCATTCCCAAGTGATAGGAGCTACATCTGTACCCCTGATCTCTTTCTATTAAGTATACCAGATATGAGCGACATCCTTGAGATGGTAAGATGCCAACTCAATCCGATCATTCCCAGTTACCTTCATCACTCTAAAGATCTTTTTGACCTCATCAATGAAATTTTGGGGATCCTCACCGATCTGCGATCCTAAGAACTCAGGCGGATTAATCCTAACAAAATCTTGAATTCTAGCTGCTACTTACCCAACATTAGCATTTGCCAGAACTGGAGCCTGCTGGTTGTTCTGGTTGGTCACACTCTGAGCCAACAACTGGATAGCGTTATGAAATCTAGCATTCGAAACTTCCTGATCTGGGACTTGAGGAGCTGCATTTGCATTCCTGACATTCGCATTCCTTGCGTAAGCTTTACGAGGAGGCATGATCTGAAAGCGCATAATCAAGGACTAGCACGAGGAAATAGATCATACCTTACGCACGATAAGTGTAACAAAGAAATTGAAGTTTTTCCTAAAACACTTTGCATCCTCCTTTTCATTAGATATGGGGCACTTCACACCCATTAAAAAGACTCTACTTAGTGCGGCTTTTCAGACATCCTAGGACTATTAAGACAAATGCTCGGATACCAAATTTGTCACACCTCGAGGCTACCCCCTAGACGTGGACACGGGACCTAGGATGACGAGTAACCCCAAGCTAACCCTGTTGGAATAATCATAGGCATACTAAAGATAAACTGAGCAATAAAACTGTGCGGAAGCTAAATCATATGAAAATCTGAAATGATGGGAATACCATAGACTGTCTGAATATAAGAAAAATTGATAGTTTGAATACAAGTGAAAAGTCAAACTCTACGACTAAAGCTGAAACTAACTATGTTTGAAATAAAGCCTCTACTAACTAGAAATGTTGGGACATTCCCAGCTAGATCTAGAAAAACTGAAACTAAGACTAAAAGTGAGAGAATGATCATGACACTAGCCCTCAAATAATGAGGACTCACCACTGATGTTGCTGAACTGAAGATCGGGAACCGATATATACGTGATCTGACTGCTGAGGACCTGAACTTACATCACGAGAAGATGTAGTGCAAAGCATGCGTCAATATTTGAAAGGTACTGAGGCTGTAGGATAGAATAAAACTGAACAATAATCATACCTGAATCAAAGCATACATCTAAACAATGACATGAGATAAGCACAATACAACTTATAATACTGAACATGAAATACTGAATGTAATGATCAAGTTGTTAATATGTTGCTGAGACTTAATACTGACTATACTAATAACATTGTCAATGCAATGGAGTCTGACTGAACTGTAAGGGAGCTACTAATAACCGACATAAAACCACATGAGCTAAATGTGGAGTCGAATGTATTTGCCCCATCAAGATGACCCATTATACTCGGCCACAGGTATAGAGGCATACTGGCATGATCACTAAAATGATGCCCACATAAGGGACTTACAACCTATGGGGCACGTAGTTCTGGGACTATTCGGGTACGCTGAACCCCATTCCACTCGGTATTATGCTTCTCCCAATTGATTAAGTAATTAACACTTTATAATTAAAACACTGTAGTAATGGTTAGCTCAAAATACTAACATGCAAAATCTGAGAATGCAACATTAATATACTGGTAATGACACATTCGAAACTGAGGCATGTATGTATGATAATATCTGAAATAGTTGACCTAGAAAGCAAATTCATGAACTAAAGAACTACATAGCTAGGGTTCTAAATTTATGAAGGAAACTATACTAAAACATGCTAAAAGCCATGATAAACTGATTTGAAACATTAAGTAACTAATTCATAATAATCTACTATAATTCTAGAAACCCTAGGTCTAGTTGATAATTAGGGAATCAAGAATCAAACTGAAATCTAGGGACCTAATGGGCGAAAGGAACCCACTAGTGAAATCCCACATATCTGGTGACGAATTCTAAGGAGAAATCTTTCGATTTCGGGGCTGGAACTGATGGAAGCTTGCTGCGTTCTTGAACTAGGATTTGGTCGCCTTTTTATCCTTTTTACGCTCTAAGTTTCTAAGTTATGATGAATGATTTGACTTAAGTATGTTCTAGTTATGTTTCTAGGCTGAAACTGATAAAAAAAATACATAGTTTAGGGGTTAAATGATGTAGTTTAGGGGTCCAACGCCTAAGGAAATGACCAAAAGACCCCTGAATTAATTACTGTCGGGGTCACCGACGGACCGTCGATTGACTGACGGTCCGTGCTGGTCAACCGTCAATAGGGACTGAAGCTAGTTTCTGAGGCTCGATGCATGGACACGGACCATGGTCTGTGGGTCCTGCCGTGGGTCGACCTTTAGACAGAATTTTGGCGCTGAGTTCTGGGGGGTTGCAGATGTGAACCACGGACCACCAGTACAGGTCGTGGGTCACCCTACGGTTCGTGGGTGGCAGCTGTGAGTTGCACTTGCAACTTCTGGAAATCTGCACTGAGGTCTATTTTCGGATACGGGGTGTTACATAGTCACCTTATAAAGTTCGACTATTTGACTGATGAAAAGTTGGGATAACTTCTCCATCGTATACTTCATCTAAACAAGGATGAAATGGGCGAACTTGGTCAGCCTATCAACGACCACTTAAATAGAGTCATATCCACCCACTGTGGTAGGTAGACCAACAACATAGTCCATAGTGATTTGTTCAACATCCAAGTAGGAATAAGAATCCTCTAGATAAACCTTTAGGCTACTTGTGCTCAAACATGACATGTTTACAAGTCAAGCATCTAACCACAAATTCTACAATATCCCTCTTCATGCCACACCATTAGTTATGCTTACTCAGATCTTGTTACATCTTCACCGCTCTCGGGTGAATAGAAAATTGAGAGCAATGAACCTCTTCAATAATCAATCTAATCAACTCACCCACCTTGGGCATACAAATCCTGCCTCCAATCCTCAAAACACCATCAGATTGAGGACAACCTCCTTGGCTTCCCCTTTCGAATGAGACACGACTTGTCATCACCAAACTAGCACTCACAAATATGCTCAACTAAGGAAGACTGGGACTCTATTAAAACAATCAAGCCACCACTCTCCTCACAAATCTTCATCCAGTAAAGGCAGTTAGCTAACCTCAAATAAGTCATCATTATGAGGAAGATGATACTTTTTTTTTACTGTTTCTTTATTGAACTTTCATTCGTCAATACATATTTTCACAATTCCATCCTTCTTCCCTAGAAACAAAACAGGGTCACCCTATAAAGATACACTGAGGCGAATGAACCCCTTACTCAACAAGTCTTGTAATTGATCTTTAATATCCTTTAACTATGCTAAAGCCATGTGATAAGAAGAGATGAAGATGATCTTAGTGCCCGCCTCCAAGTAAATAGAAAAATCAAAGTTTCTATCTGGAGGAACACCTACAATATTAGTAGGAAAACATTTGAAACTCATGAACCATAAGAATATAATCCATGGAAAGTGACTCAACACTAGTATACCAAATAAAAGTCAAATAAAACAAATACCCTCTATCAACAAACCACTAAGCATGAATGAATGAGATAACTTTTCTATGGTAATAGCCATTAGCACTCGTCTACTCAACCATCGGGACACCCGAAATACCTATTGTAATAGTCTTAGCATAAAATTAAAGAATAGCATGATGCGGATAGAGACAATCTATACCCAAGAAGATATCAAAGTCTACCATCCCAGAATGATCAAGTCTACCCAAGTATCGTACCTAACCGAGAAACAAAATAAGACTTATACACTAGATCCACTACTAAGGAGCCACCCACTAGTGTAGAAACACATATAGGCACATCTATGCTTTCATACATCATATTAAATCCAGTAGAAAAATAGTTAGACACATACGAGAAAGTTGACCCTGCATCAAACAATACAGATGCATGTCGATGGCAAACTGGGACAATACCTATAATTACAACATAAGAAAACTCAAACTCTGGCCTCCCTGGAAATGCATAACATTTTCCCTTTCGACAACCTCAAATTGAAGTAGTACCCCGACTGTTACTCTACTGAGTTAAAGCGCCACTACCCAAAGCCTTGTCGCCTCTACCAGACTGACCTCTAACTAGACCTCTAGCAAGCGTAGCTGAATAAGTATGTTGGGTCTTGAGTGAGTCAGCAAAGGGCACTGTTGCATCAAGTTACCCAAATCCACACAACCATAACGTTATCTCAAAGTGAAAGATTGTTGCTGCGAACCAGATGAGTTGTCATTGCCAACTTCACAAGAACCATAGGACACTTTTGATGTTTGACTACTCTCAGCTACTAGCATAGATGTATGGATAACCCATGATATTGAGATAAACTACTATCTCTATGTAAACCTCTGCCTCCTAACGAGGCACCTTAAAACTCCTCAGAAGAATTAGGTCTCTAAACTTCTCTCTAACCATAAACTTCGCCTTATTGGCAATCCTCACGGTTGAATGGAAGAAAGACCCCACTTTGGTTTCTCTCAACACATAAGATCTAAAGGAGTAAGTCAGTCGCATCACAAATTTGTGGACTCTCTTTGCCTAATCAAGAAAAATAGTCATAGCTTGTCTAGATAAGTCATAAAAATTGAACTCATACTTAGTAACAGAAAAATTTCCCTATTTGAAGTCTTGAAATGTCAATCAACTCTCCTCCTTCACGCTCCAAGCGATGAGTCGATCCTAAAAAACACTAGAGCATGCATCCCTATCTACTGGAGGAGATCCAACTAGTCTAGACCTCACATAAGCCATCCACTACTATCTAGCTGGTCAACTAGGCTGGAATGAAATAAAACGAACACCGTGTGCATCAACCATACCCACGGCCTCTAACATCTCATGGCACAAAGTACAGAAATATTGAGCATCCTTGCTCTTACCAGGTCGTCTCATCTTCTGGAACTTCACATGTATATGATGATCATCTGTTGTCAAGACTACATCAAGAACAAACTATGCACCAACACCTGATGTAGGAACCACTGATGGCTAACCCACTTGATCATGCATAATCATACTGTGATGATGACATGGGGTTTGTGCCCCAAATCTCGTCTAAGAAATTTTTGGTGTGTGTGTCACACAACCCTATGAAAAAAAGTCACACCCCATCCTACACCCTGGGCGGGACTAACACTCGAGAACTATTGCTAGCCCCAAGAGAACCCCTGGTCTAGCTTACTACTCAGCGAAAGACTTTACTCAACAAAGATAAGTTCATGTAATAACTTAGAATGTATAAAGAAATATTCACTAGCCAAAATGGAAACTCAAATCTCATAGCAAAACAACTGAAATGAAAGACTCATGAACTAACAATAACTAGCTGTCTATGAAGACTCTAATAACTGAGATGGACGTCGGGAAAAGTCCCCCGATCATCCTAATAATAAAGTTGAAATGATAAAGTAATAACGAAAGGGATCCTCCGAAAAGCAATTAATGAGGCTCACCAAACAACTCTGAGATGCTCATCTGGATCAACGAGGCACTTATGTAGTAGAAAATGATTTATCTGATTGAAGTTTCATTTCTTACCCATTATATACATTTAGTGCATATAAAGTTAGGATATAAAGAGAATTTACTTTGATGAAAATGGTGGCTTGCCAAATTCAAAAAAGTTGGTTTAAACTTGGGTATATGAACTTTTCAATAATTTTTTTTTGTCTTTGTTACTAGTCCAAATATTATCTTTTTAGTTTCTTCTTTCATAAATACGAGCATAGTTCTTTTCCTTTTTATTTTTACTTCTTTGCTTACATGATATCACAAGATTGTGTCCTCTAGAATTAATTATGATGTGATGTTAATTCCTTTCGATGTTATACCTTCACTTTCGATGCCTTCATTATATAAATGCTTTTAAGATGCTAGAAGTATAGTATTATTAAAAGTTGGAAGCTCCTAAGTGTAAAATTGAATTACCTTTTTACCCCTGCACTACATAAAAGTATTATTAAATATCTAATATTATAATACTAAATAGTAAATACAACAATATATTTTAATGCATTCAATATCCCAATTATATGCTGCCCCATTTTTTATTTAACAAACCTTTCATTTCAATTGTATTTTCATCTTTTTATACTAAATGAAAGAACTATGTATATGTTATGTTGTGTGAAGAAATGAATATGATGGGCAACTAAAATTTCTTTTCTGAAATCACTTGGCTTAACTCTAACTCAAGCGCCGCTGATAAATTCTCTTGTCTCTGATTTTGTCATAAATAAGTATTATCTTATTTATGAGAAATTATTGATTTATCAATGCAATTGCTTCCCTCTCATGGCCTACGTCTTTTGTTTTTCCTCTTTAAGCTTGTTTTTTTAAAATCATTTTTAATGTGCAATTTTGTCCTACTCAAAGGTGAGGAGCTCCAAAAAGTGGATGTAATTGGCCTCAGAGGAGAGGGGAGCAAACTTGGGAGTTTAGGTGAATTTGAGATCCCATTTCAGGCTGACTTAAAACAAAGCAACGTCTACTTTTATTCATTCAAGAATGATGTGTTTAGAACGTCAAAGAATGAAATTTCTCTTTAGTAATTCAAAGACGTATATTCTAAGCATCTTCTCAGTTAAGAGGGAAAGATAACATTAATCCATATCTCAAATCTCCTTTTGTGATCTTTGTCATAAATCATACTAAATACTTGGAAATTCTCATAGCTTAGGCCATGTGTAGAATATTGTATTTAAAAACATTTGTTGTAATGAAATGGAAGTTCATTTTTGGAAATTTTTATTAAATTACCATTTTACCCCTCCCGATAATGACCCTGTCATTTCTAAATGGATTTTCAAATTTGTTTCGAACTTTGAAGTTAAAAGTTGTGAATTGTGGAAATTTTCAAGTTTTGAACGGCTAAAGTTGATAAAAGTGGTTTTCTCTGTCTTTTGGAGTTTAAAGTCTTGGAATATAATTTCGTCAATTCCACCAGTCCTCAACTAAGGAAATTGGTCTAACAGAGGTGTTCATTTCAGATTCGGAGTCTATTCATGGAATTGAGGTCCTAAGTTTGATATTTGTGAAATCTTAGCCTTTGAGTTGACTTTAGTGAATATCGAGGGTTCGAATGCTTTGATCGGATTTTCGATGGTTCCTTTGGATTCGGGAGATTATTTTAGGTCTAAAGGAGATCTTGGTTAATTTTAAGGGGTCCCGAGCTTGATTTAGCCTTTCTAGGCATTATGTTTCTTTTTACTTATTTTAACATATTCTAGGTCAAGGAGAACTCAGATTCATGTTTCGATGGTTCCATTGTGCCTAGAATGCCGAGAATAGTCAAGTAGCATATTTTGTTTGCATGTACATGATTATGAACGGATCTTGGGGATCCTTTCAGAGTTGTTGTTATTGATTGTTGGTTTGGACTTTAGGTGTTCAGCCCTATGTGTCGACCAAGCTGATGGACACGTTCGTAAAGGCTAACTTGTGGATCTATACCCTGCATTCCCGGAGGCTTGATCCTATTTGTGGAGGATCAGGCATTTGACCTCTACGTTCGCGGATGGTCAATCAGTGGACCTCCACAATCGCAGGAGCAAGCCCTGCAGCGTTCACGGAGGGTCAGTTCATTAAATCCTACATTCGCGGGTAGAAGTCCTCATTTGGATAAGACCCCTGACAAAATGTTCCAAACTTCGGGGTTTCATCCCCATTTCTCCATTTCTGAGTTTTGGGAGCTTTTGTGTGGCGATTTAAACAAGGCTTTTGAGAATAAATATTTGGGTAACGATTCATAATCTTAAATCTTCATTTTAACCATTATTATTTATAATTACAAGTGTTCAAATCAAAGTTTTGAAATGATAAATTGGGTGTTTTCAAGAACTTGGATTTTTTTATGTAAAATAGTGATTGTGAACTGGTTTCAAATCCTTTTTTAAATTGTTTTTACTTAAGAGTTCCAAATGTCTTGGATAATGTATTCAACTAATGATTTTCATATTCAAATCCTTTTATTGAAATTGGGTTTTTGAGTTGATTTGACCCTTTTTCTAAAGTGTATGATATGGGTGTTATTATTTCATGAATATTATTGTAATCACTTGTAGGATTGGATTGTGTGGCTTTGGATATCTTTTAGAAAGGAAAGGCTCAAGTCTCGGATTGACTTTTGATTGATTAAGGTAAGTGAGCTTCTAAACCTTGTTAAACTTGTAGAATCTCGTGTTTTCCTTCATTGTGTATGTTGGAGAGTAATGAGAATGAGATTACGGGTTCAATTACTCGACTTGATTGGTATTAATGAATGAAAAAGGGGAATAAATGAAAAAGGCAGCATGTTGATAGTTGTGTTTTGTGAATTGCCTTGATGAGGATCCTAATTTGTTCAGTAATGAAGTGCTTTGATAGCATCATAGTGGAATTGAATTGCTTGAGTTTATTGTCTCTTTCTTATGGTGTAAAATTGCTTATTTGCATTGATTTTTGTACATTGTGATGAGACATGTGGTGATTATACTGATGGGAAATTGTTCCAACAAGTCACATTACACAAAGCCGATGGGAAATGATTTGTGTAAGTAATATTGTGTCGATGGGAACTTGTTTCGTAGAGTGATTTTGTATCGATAGAAAATGGTTCTGGAGAGTGATATTGGGGAAGGTTCTGGTAAAAGTTTGACTATTTGGATTTGATAAAACTTATACTTGTGATTGATCTACTTGATACTTTTGATTGATCTACTTTATACTTGTGGTTGAGATACTTGTGATTTACATACTTGATACTTGTGATTGATTAAATTGATACTTGTTGATTGTTGATTTCTATGTAAGTTGTAATTGAGGTGGTTCAGTTGGGATGAAAAGAGTACTAGTGTCTTATGTTAGTTACCTTGTTTATTATTGGTTGTTGCTTCTTGTGTATTGTGTTGTTTCGTACTCACTCCTTGCTTATATACTTGTGTAGGTTCCAAGCCCGGACATGTGTGATCATTCTTCTTCAGCTATCTTCAAAGCTTTTTAAGGATACATTAAGAGGTAGTTGCTTGTCATCTTAGCGAGCCCTCTTATTTCTAATTTTGTGCTTTGTTCTATTCAAGAAATAAAGACATTGAAACTTGTATTTTTTTTTCAATTTTGTTTTCATACTCTAGAGGATTTTACTCTTGACAACCAAATTTTGGGGGTGCTTATCAAATTGGCTATGTTTTTCTCTTTTATGCTATATTTGTTTTATTTTCCACATTTTGTTCGTATTGTTGGGTTTGAGGTAGACTTTTATAGGTGGGATTAGACGAGTGTCATCACGTCCATTTTTGGGTCGTGACAGATTATATCAGAGCCAGGTTCATAGGTCTTATGTGCCTACAAGCTAAGTCTAAGTAGAGTCTCAAGGATCATTACATAGACGTGTGTACTTATCTTTGAGAGGCTATGGACACTGTTACAATTTTATTCATTCTTTATTATCATGCGTAGTTACCTTTGCTAGTACTAAGGTGGCGCGTGATATTTTGGCAAATGAGAGGACCATAACATTGATTTCCAGTGGTATGAGGGGAGAGAGTTGTTGAGGCAGTTGTTGAGACCCCAAATAGGTGTAGGGCTAGGGCCCAAGCTAGAGCCCTTGCTCATGGAGAAGCATCGGTTTGAGGTCCTGCCCATGGAGCGGCTCCAGCTAGAGGCCGAGCTAGAGAATTCTCTCTGAAGCCACAAGTTGAGGTTGTTGACGACTAGGTTCCTTCTTGTTTCAGGACACTTTGTTGAGGAATTTGGGTGTATTTGAGAGTTACTGTAACACCTTGCTATTTGAAAGAACTAGAATTAGAAAGAAACCATTTGTTTTTTGAAACAATCAAATTTGGAATTTTTGGGAAGTTATGCAAAGTATGAGTTTTGGATCAACTTCAAACGATCATAACTCTGAGTACTTGATGAGTTAGGTGGGCTACAAGATAGCATATGAAAGATCTTTGGATTATCTTTCCAAAGCCACTGAGTACGCTAGTGTTTGAGTTCATATGTGAGAGATAAGCCCGTTAGAAGTCGGGTTGTCTGGATAAGGAAAGTCAACCGAATTTTAGAGGGGTATTTTGGTCTTTTCATTACCCAATTAATTTATTTCATATTTAGGAATTTTTTTGGGGTCTAAACTGAGTTAGTTTAGTTTACTCATTCCAAAATCATGCTAGGGCTTTGAGAGAAGAGAAAGAGGAGAAAAGGTCAAGATTTCGTCAAGATCATAAGATTTCGTTGTGGATTTCGCCAAGGGTTGATCCCTAAAGAGGTATATGAGACTTTCATAGTGTTGGGTGCATTCACCCACGCATCAATCATGTTTATTTCAACGAAATTCATTCTAGAAGGTTGAAAGTTTGATGATATAGAATTGTGTTCTTGAAATTGGCTTTCTTTTTTTAGATTTGATGGGATTGTTTAGTTCTTGATGAAATCATGTCAAGTTTAGAGTTATCTATGAGTAGGTTCTTGTGTGCATGTACTGGGTATCTTAATCTTAAGAGGAATTGGGAAAAATAATCGAATTTAGGCGAATTGGGGTTAGAAAACGAAGAAGAAAAAAGTAGGGCAAATTTGGGTACTAGGTCCCTATCGCGGACCTGTTCCTCAAGATTGGAACTTTTCTCTCCGCGTCCCGGAAAGATCTCAGACCCTTCTGCCTCAAAATTTATTTCGCGACCAAATATTAAAATGCATCTTAGCATCGCGGGCTTGCTTCCAGACAGTGATTTTCATTACTCATGTTTAACTATCTAAAAATACTCCTAAACATCATTAGATCTTTCCTATCACTAATCACAACCTTGACTTCATATCTCAAATTCTAGGTAGAGTTGAGAGTCAACTCTTGAGGGTTCTTAGAGTCATTTTAAAAAGTCTTTTACAAATCTTTTAAATATTTTTAATGACTTAAGCATTGAGATTAAGAAAGAGTAGAGCCAAGTTCATTTTCTTTAAAATGTTATATGGGGACTATGTATTCCCAAAGAGTAAATGTTTTCACATTTAAGATGAGAGGAAACACCAATTTCCAAATGAATTTTCATGAGTAGTTTTGAGTTCCATCTCTTTGAAGAGATAAGTTTTTGACTAATAATCTCAAACCATAGAGAAAGAATTATGTTTTTAAACATATGGGCTGAGTATTTTGGGAATAGTATTGAGCACCGATATCGGGACGAGTTCATAATAACTAAAGTCTCCATAAATCATGTAGCCAACATGGGTAGAAACAATCATGCTTTTTAGATAGTTCCTTAATGCTTTTAGCATAGACTAGTGGATCCACTTAGTTGAGGCGTTCTATATCCCGACAAGTTATAGGACAGTTCTGGCAGCGTGGGCGAGACGTTATATCATCACATAGCTCATAGTGATGGTTGTCGGTTAGAGAAAATCCCACATAATTATATTACTTTATTATATACATAAATTGATGTATTTCTCCAATAGATTGAGTTGTTACTTACTGTTTAATGCTTTATATAAACTGCATCTTTACTGTTATTTATTTCTACATTAAGTTGAGTATCCATAAGTTGATTAAAGCTGAGGTAAGTGTTTCTTTCAGAATTCAGTTCAAGCTTATGTCATGTTTAGTTTTCCACTTGCATGCTCATACATTCAATGTACTGATGCCATTTGACCTACATCATTTTATGATGCATATACAGGTAATCAGGATCAGCTAGAAATTATGAATTAATAACTTTTTCAACTTCTGAGAGGCATTTCCGTAATAGAACTTTCAACTTTGGGGCTCCCCACTTTTAATAATACTAGTATATGCGAACGTGTGTTGCACGTTTGTTCTTTAACACTATTATAGAACTAAATTTAATGTTAGATAAAGAAAGAGTAAAACTAGAAGATAGTTTAACTGCTATTATAAGAATAACAAAAGAGAATGAAGAAATAGATAGAAAAACGGAAATCGAAAAAATAAAACAACAAGCAAAAAAAGAAGTACAACAATTAGAAGAAGTAAAAAATACTAAAATAATA
>JAJOOH010030859.1:0-17667 GCA_029582605.1 Solanum gracilifrons | reverse complement strand
TAGCAATTGTACAAATGAAGTGTTTTTCGTCATTCCCATTCTAAAGTGTCTACCAGAAATTCCAACAGATTTTGGCAAAATTTGTACTTTGGAGTCGATTGAGTTACAAGAAAGATTGAACAAGAGCGAGAAGATATGGGAAATAATTTCCTTAAGGTCTACATCTATAACAGTCGCAGTAAGTTTTATAAATCTCTACAAAATTCGTTGATTAGTCACATATTTAATTACCTTTGTGAGATTAAGGTGATGACTTCTACTTCTTATCTTGCATATATGCAGGTTATTGGAACTTATTTCGAGGGACAACATATTTCGCACATAGCAAGAGCTTTAGTGAACTGAAATCTTGACTGCTTTTAAAGTCAGAATAAAGAAGTAGTTGCTGCAACAATTCATTAGCTAAAACCTTGAAACACAATTCAGAACCTAAACCCGTTGTATGTTGCTCGAATTCTCCAAAATTGTTGTTGCACTTGTATGGTATTCTTCAAAAAGGCATTATTTTTTAAGTATCTAACACACATTTGACGATATTTTTGAAAAGTTCGAGCAATGTATGTAGCCATAGTATTTCTTGATCCTTCTTGTATATCTATGATATGCTTGTATGTAAGCAATAAGTACTCTCTCTCTTTTACTTTATGTGGCTTGATTCGAAATACAAGGATCAAACTAGCTAATGTAGTGTTTGGTGTGAATTTGGATATTGGATCTTCAATTCTTATGAAATAAAAATTACATATTTAGAAAGTACATAAAAAGTACTACAAATCACCATTTGTTAACAAAAAGGATAAAATATAAACTATTTGTTAGATGATGGAGATATCACTATAACAAAAATAAATTTTAGCGACAATGAATATGCACATTAACAAAGAGTGTTAAAGTTTTTACCGGCATTAGTCAATTGTCATTGGATCTAATGTCGCTTTCAGTTTTATGGACATTTACAAAGAATGCTAAATGTCATTAACAAAACATATTTAACGATAATTAAGCTATTTCAATTAGTTAATTACCGCTAGAAATCCTTCATGTAGTACATATATATATATCAATTAAAGTTGAGTGATATATTTGTTCCTTCCTCCCTAAAAAAAAGGTTTCCTAATCAAAAGAATAGGTGAGTTAGCTATTTTATATCTGGCTACCTTAAAATAATTATATTCATAAAAATTATTATGATCAGTGGTGAAGCTGAGATTTTTATCAAGGGTTCAAAATCTGAAGAAGTGAACACATGAATTAATCGATGGAAGTTCGACATCTACAATATATATATATAAAATAATTTTAACCATGTTGTATAAATAGTAATATTTTCCGCCAAAGGAGGTTCGCGTGAACTCCAAACAATAGGTTGGCTCCGCCCTGATTATGATTAAGAAGGATAAGTACTTTGATAGTCATGAAAATAAAAATAAAAACATGATAAGAGTGGGTAATTATGTAAGAATGCCTTTTTCTTTTTGTGAGTTGATGATTGTTAAAACAATTTACATACCAATTGTTGAGAATATTACAATTTACAACTACGCATAACAAGACGAAAACGAAATTATATTCTTTATTGTTAATAGTGATCACTGATCATGAACAAAACTATCATGTAACTCATTGATAATATGTTTGTGTCCCAATAATTATTCAAATGTCACACTATTTCAGACGATTAAAAGAAATTAATCAAGTTTTAGGCATCGACCAATAAATATCTATTCATCAACCATTCTTATCCATTTAGATTTTTTTGTCTCCACTCCCTTATCTTATCTACTTTACTCAATACTCATCAAAATGTATATATAATATTTATTGAAATCTTGAATTTATATATATATATATATATATCTAAATTACGTATTAAAATTATGGGTTCAATTGAATTCGTAGCTCATTAATTAACTAGATCTGTCTGTGACACATCCTATAGGAAGGAGGAGGAGCAACAAAAGTTTTGACAAATGTCTATCTGCACATTTTTTTAACTAGATCAAAATTTAAAATATCAAAGGTAATAGAAATCATCTGATGAAAAAAGTACTCCCTTCGACTCAATTTATATGACATTTTTTATTTTTCGAGAGTCAAATAGTTTAAGTTTGACCGGGAATTTGCGAATGAAATCTTCAATTTTTTTGAAATAAAATTTGTATATTTGTAAACTACATAAAAAGTATTATAAATCACAATAATTGATAATTCAAAATATTTAAAAGATCTATGAAAAACTTATGGTCAAAGATAGACTTCTTTAAATTTTAAAATTAGAAAAGTCTCACATAAAATGGGACGGAGGGAGGAGGGAGTAATTATCTTTCTATGGTTATCAACCTATATAGCACGTTATTAATAAGATGTAACAAATGGGCCACACGAATTAAGGAAAGGGGAATAGTGGACCGATAACAATAAGGTAATGATATGTTATATATTATCTTAAAAGACACTTGTATATATAATTGAAACAAATATTTTGGGATCAGAGTGAGGATGAGATGTGGGTCTAGTTGGGATAGTAGCGTTGGCGTAACAAATTAATCGGTGGGAAAATATGTCTTTGATCTTCTAATATATATAGTTTTGGACAACACTCTCTTCCTGAAGTAGTTTTTGAGATTGAGTTAACTGCACAAAATCCATTTTATTAATCATAATATCAGAGTTATATTCGTCCCGATTCATTTTCCCAATGTTAGCCCCACACCCCACCCCACTACCTTATATTGTTAACACTCTAGATCGATGTCTACCCTAAACGTGGAAGGAGTAGGAGGTGTTGGAGTACTACATCAATTGGAAAAATAGGCCTTAATTTGGTTTTCTTATATATTGTATTTTTTTTCTCTCAGTACATAGTTCAATTGACTACTTGAACTATTATTTATTGGTGAGTATTCGATTTTTCACATTATAATCTTTTCCTTTATTCTCCCTTTCGTATCTCCAGCTTTAAAAATATACCTTTCTTAAAACACTTAGACCGGCCAAACATAAAAAAATTAGTCGTAACAAACACACTCTTATTAGTGCCAATACTATTTTCATAAACTCAATTATATGGAAGACTAATAAAGATGAACACAAACAAAGTCATATAGTAATATACATAGTGTACTTATAAATATCATACTCTCTCTGTCCCATTTTATGTGGGATGACTCGGCATGGAGTTTAAGAAAGAAAAGAAGATTTTTAAAACTTGTGGTCCAAAATGAATGATAGAAATTTGTGTGGCTATAAATTATTTCATTAAGGGTAAAATAAATATTTTATAGTTAAATTGTTACTTAATATAGAAATGTGTCATTTTTTTTTACTGACTAAATAGGAAAGTAAATCACATAAATTGAGACAGAGGTAGTAATAATTATTATGAATTTGACAGAAAATCTATGGTGTTACTATTGATCTCTTTTACTCCCTCCGTCTCATTTTATGTGAGGTACTTTGACTCAGCATGGAGTTTAAGAAAGAAAGGAAAACTTTTAAAACTTGTGGTCCAAAATGAATGATAGAAATTTATGTGGCTGTAAATCATTTCATTAAAAGTAAAATAGACATTTTATAGTTAAATTGTTACTTAATATAAAAATACGTAATTTTTTTTGGAACTGACTAAAAAAAAAGTAAGTCTCATAAATTGAGACAAAGAGTAATATATGCGCGTGCTTCTTTGATAGTGACTAGAAATGAAATTGTCAGAAAATTTGCTAATCCACTATATACTCTATAGTAGCATAGGATCATTTCATATCATAGGTATAGCGTGATTTTATTTCATTTTTCTCCTTCCAACTTGCCTAAACTTTTTACATAATACTCTATTCGGTATTTCCTCCGTTTTAATTTATTTGTTTGGTTTCAATTTAACGTAGAATTTAAGAAAGTAAAAGATTTTTGAATGTTATGATTATAAATAAAAAATCGTATATACGTAATTTTGTCGTCTTATACATGTCAGAGTCATGACATGTGAGATGTGGAAACTAAACAGTTGTCAAATTAGGAAAAAATGTTCTTTCTGAAACAAAGGGAGAGAAACAATACCAAATTAAAGAAACTCATGACATGTATATGTGATTATATACTATTATTACTTAATTTCTAACTACAACAATAACAAATTTAGTGAAATGATCACAAGTTTAGTTTGAAAAGAATATAATGTACGTATATCTAATCTCTATTTCGTAAGTCAGAAAATTGTTTCTGAAATAACTTAAACATCGTGTGTGAACAGAGGCGGAACTTAGCATTAGAAGTTTGAAAATTCTAAATTTCCTTTAAAAATAAAAAAGAGAAACTTTTTTGTTGATAGCAAGGTTTGAACCCATAATTCTAGTGTGAAATATATTTTTACAACTCCTTCCTTACCACTAAGTGGTCAATCAATTTTGTTGGGTATTCACAAATCACAAGTTAATGTATATATATATATTTATTTAATTTTCTAATGCAAATATAAATTTACGAAAAAATTATAAGAGTCGTTCGAACCAATAAACCCCGCCTAGATCCGCCGCCTCAGCCCGTGAATAGTAAGCTTTTCCTCTTGCAGCACATTTCTTGGCTTTTTTATTACTGTTAGTCAACTCTTGTCTTTATTTTGGTCATTTCATGAATTTGCTAGAGACCTAAATATCATATATTCGATCGACCTGTACAGAAGGCTAAATGAGTGTTTTTGAGAAAATAAAAAGTGAATTTCTTATCTATTTTCTTGTGTTGATACGTAAGTAAAAGATATTCTTTTGTTTTAAAAAGAGTGTCCTAGTTTGACTTGATACGGAATTTAAGAAAATAAAGAAAACTTTTAAATCTTGTGGTCCTAAATTAAAGTTATGTTAAATGTACAAATTGTCCTTTAATCTTGTAGTCTTAAACATGTCACGTGGAAGCTGAAAGTAAAATGTTACCAAAAAGGAAAATAGATCATTCTTTTTGAAACAAACTAAAAAGGAAAGGAGGTCATTCTTTTTTAAACGGAAGGAATACTATTTTAAAAGTATTTATATATAATACTATTCAAATACTTATGATGGTATATTTGCGGAGCAATGGGGATGGGTGAATATGAGATATAAATCAATGTGCGTGGAACGTTACTTCTAAAACTTATTTTTTCTAGTTTGGCAGTCATTTTTCTCATTTTTTAAATGACTTATTCTTTTAAAAGTAATATTAAATTTTCTGTGTAGTCCTGAACGTGGTATTGACGCATGAACTTGGTTACTGATTTGACCGGTTTGTTGACAAAAGGAAAGGTTTATTCATTTGTCCAAAAATATGTTTTCAACCTATCTATCGATTGAACCAGGGGTTGGGCTCCTGTTAACAAACTGAAGAAGTGGGATTCAGGTTGGTTGCTCTTGGACTAATTAATTAGAAAGAAAAAAAAAAGTACGTAAACTTGTTTTTGAAAAACATCAGTAAAGTATTAAAACATTTTATATTTGGTAAAAAAAAGAAATAAAAAGTAAAAGATTTAAACTAAATGAATATTTTTATTTGCTACAAATTGAACTGATTATTTGTTCATTCAGTGTTTGATACTTATATTGATGTTCGATTAAATTTAAATTTCACATAAAAAATTATATTGAAAATAAATATTCCCTAATTAAACTTATTCTTGAAAAATATAGTACAAACCAACAAATGGGAAATGATGAAAAATAATATATTATAAAACGATAGGTAACCATCGAACTAAACAATAAATTTACACTTGTGTTGGCAAAGGCAAACTTAGTTAAATAGATACGATTTTGCAATATTAGAGTTGTTAGGTTAAAATTCTTTTACTTCAAGTCTTGTTAATTAATTAAAAACAACTTTAACAACCATATATAAAAACAAAACTAAATAGAATAACTTACATTGTAAGTTAATTATACACAAAAGATAGTTGATCATCTTTAAGAAGATTCTGACCTTACATTAATTGACATTTATAGAAAATGCAAATATATTGACATTACTTGTTAACCAATCTCTCTAATTTAATGGAAAAAATATAACTATGGCAACAACCGATTTGGATTAATTTAAACTATATATGTTGGAATTAGCAAATCCTAGTTAAGCCTAAGGTGTTGTTGAATTAATAATAATAAGCATATTCATATTTTAATATGCTTTTGTACTTTTTGTAGTCATGACTTGTACTTAAGTCCTAAACAAAGTACATAAAATAGTATTTAATAATTTTGAATTAGGTTTATAGAAGTAACAACCGGTCATATGGTTACCGACATGTATTCTGATGGAATGAATCATTCTTAATTATTCAGTGGTTTCGTATTCAAATCTATGAAAACGAAGAAAAAAAAGAATTGTTGGAAGCTTTATTCTCAAAAATGAATCGTGCAACACATGAATTTTGATTTAGTCAGTGGTTTCAGATTGAATCTATGAAAATGGAAAAAAAAATGTCGAAAGCATTTCTCTCAAAAATGAATTATGCAATACATGAATTCAGATTTAATCGAACTCGGGAACTTTTAAAAGAACTAGTGTTATATGGCTAGGAAATGCACTACGTGGCAGTCAATGGAGCATATGATTAAAGATAATTATTAAAAGTAGAAAAGTTATTAATTATAACGACCGTTTCGCCGCAATATTGAGCTTTATATTAAAGCTTATTTATCAACCCAAAAAGAAAGGGACAGAGGTGGATTCAGGATTTAAAGGCTATGGATGCTCAATTCCTTTAGCATAGAAGAAAAGAAAAAAAAGGCAAACATATAGCAGTGAGAAGAAAAAAAAAAGCCAAAAAAACCTTCACCAGGACTCAAATCCTCATACTTAGGGGTCGTTTGGTAGAGTGTATTAGAAAATATAATGCATGCATTAGGTGTGTGTAGTAGTAGTACCTTGTTTGGTACATTTTTTCATGCCATATATAACTAATGCAAGCATTAGTTATACGCTCTATTGTGTATTAAGTTGTGTATTACTAATACCAAAGAATTCTAGGTATTAGTAATACATAACATTTTAACACTTGCATTAGATTAAACAATTACAAAACTACCCTTAAAGTCTTTTCATTTTCTTTGTTGTCATAAGTTTTTGTTTTTATTTTGATTTGCTTTTCGGTGTCTTTTCATTTTTTGGTGTCTTAATAGGCTTTATGACCTCTTAAGTATCTTCTTTTTTTGAAAAAAAAAAAAAATCCAATTTCAATATAATTTAATCAAAAATTTACTCTTGTGACTATAAATTTGATTAAAAAAATTATTTGCCAACTTTCCACAAAAATATTTTGACGCAATAGTATAACTATTTAATATTATTTTTGAAAAAAAAGAAGAAGAAGAAGACGAGTTAATGATGTTTTAGCAAAGAACTTTGTTGCAAAGGAAGTATACAAATAAATAAAGTGTGAAGGGTATATTTGTAAACATATATTTTTTAATAGAAATTATGCAAGATTTGTTATTTCTAATACATCAAATTAAACAATGTATAAGAAATAATGCAAGCATTACTAATGCAAGTACTACTAATACAAGCATTACTAATGCACCCTGTTTTGCATTATTCTTATACACTCTACCAAACGACTCTTTAAGGTTGTCAGCGCAAGCCTTACCTTGCATCAGAGAACCAAACCCCCATCAAACCTTTTGACTAATGGGTGCTCAAGAATTAATTATATCAACTTTTCAATATTTTCAATGAATATATACAAATTTTCGTCTGAGTCAATGGGTGTTCGAGCACCCAATACCCTCAACGTGGGTTCGCCCCGGGGGGTTAAGAAAAAGATGGATACCCACAAATTACTTTTTATTCTCTAAATTCTACGTTAATTAACATGACATATTGACCATTTTGGATAATCTCAATGTGAGGCAAAAATGATATTTTCGTTTCATTTTACATGATATTATTTGATGGATAAGTTTTCAAAAATAATTATTTTTTAATATGTATTAAAAAAACAAATTAAAAAGTCATTAAATACGTAATTAATTTGTAAAAATTTTCACTTGCTTTTATTTGAAATTTATGACACAGTCATGGTACATTTTTGCATAAAACAATTGGCCATCTTTTTTTTAAAAAATTGTGAAAAGTGGTTAGTTGTGCAAAATTTGTTTGATTAAATATAAAATTTAAGAAAAAAAAATTCGAAACTCGTGCTAAAATACATTAGAGATATTTACGCAATACGTAATTATACATAATAATTTCTCTTGCTGATGACTCAAGGATTTAAAATTCTCTCTTATCCAATTTATTAGTAAAAGATTTAATGTTAAATGCGTCTATATATTTGCACCTAATCTTAACTACTTTTTTCCTATCACTATTAACCTTCTTACAACATATTCTCATCATTTAATTAATAGGATTTTGAATTTTCCTTTTTTGTTCCTTTCATACATAGATTCATTCCCAATAAGGGCTAGGCGTTCATCAGAACAAGATAAATAAGAATATTTTAGGACATTAATATATAACACGTTTTATATATAAAATAACTAATTTCATCATTTCTAATCGCAGAAACATCTAGCAAAGAACTTCAAAAATTCAAGTAAACAAAAAAAATACTATCAATTTTGGAAACAAATAAAGACAAGAAAACGCTACAAGTTGTGGCACACAATTTGTGAAAATGTCTTTGATCTTTGATTTATAAGTCTACAACTTTTTAATAACTAGTTGTTGACAAATTTGGATTCCATTTGATAATCTCTACCATATCTTGAGTTGTCAATTTAATATCCAGCTAATTATTTTTGGCATCAATTAATAGATATTAAGACCACCATAATGATAAATCTTTGCTTGGACTAATTAATGCCGGTCAAGAAAATGATCTAATTAATTAGTCCTCTAGCTATATTGATTAATTTGCATGGCCCCTTACCTCCAAAAATTGAGGAAATTGTCAAAAGATGGACAATTCAAAATAAAATAAAATTGGTATCCATATTGGAGCCCGATTGAAGTTGGATTCGTACCGAAAAATCCCGAAATAAGCGTTCCCTTATACTTTGTACCCTGGGGACTCAAACTCAAAACTTCTAGTTAAGAATGTTGGAATACTTACTACTCCATCATAACCTTCATTGGTAAAAAAAAATTAATCCAAAACCATAACATAATTATCAATTGTACATGCAATAAAAGAAGCCACCTACTTGCAGCTCATATTAGGGTCTTAATTAAGCCCTTCATAAAGAACAGATTAATTTGACTTTTCAACCCTTTGACGAAAACTATAATCTATTTGAACAATTTTTTGGAATGTTAAAAATATTTATTTTTAAAAAGTGAGGTGTTTAGTTAAGAAGTAGAAAAAAAATGCTTTTAAAGAGTAGTAAGGGTTGTTTTTTTTAAAGCTGAGGCATGAAAATGTATATTTTTCTCTTAACTTACTTTTTTGAAAAATTACACTTAGAAATATCTTTTAAAAATTTGATGAATTATTAATTATTCCTACTAAAAGTGTTTTCCAAGTTAATTAGTCAAATACAAATTATTTCTTATAAAAGTATTTTTATTATGAATATATTTTTCAAAATAAACTGATTTTGACTATATGACCAAGCATGCGAGACTATTACTTAATTATTATCTTCCAAATTCTAGCTTATAACAGAATTTTAGAAGCTCAAAAATACATTTTCGAAACAATCGAAATATATCTGCAAAATTCATGGCCAAATGCTTACGATATTTTTTTTGCTTTTGTATACATATTCATGATTTTTTTTTTTAAATTCTTTTTATAAGCAAAAATACTTTTGAATTTACTATACAAAAGAGGTGTGGACTTTTCTCATTTGTTTCAATATTTCAATATGTTTTATGAAGAATGTTTACGCTTGGCTTTATTTATACAGAATCTTTTATTAGCTTATAGAGATGCTATTTTATATTATTTTTTTAAAAAAAAAAACTTATTGAGATGCTGAATATTATTCAGAATCCATGTATTTTAATTGTGTCTTACACTTGAGAGACTATGAGTTCTAATAATTAAATTTGAAAAAATCAAATAAAATAGGACATTAATTATTCTTTTTGTGCTGACTAATTTTTACTATTAATCCAATGGTGGATTCAGAACTTTCATTTTGGGAGTTTGAAAAATATAAGTATAAACGCGTGAATAAGTCAACAAAACACAATTTCAAGAAGTAGTAGTATATAGTTTATAGGTACAAAAAGTTAGTTCCGTTATAAAAGATCTTTAGCAATTTGGATCTTCCTTCACGTTTGGATTTTTTTGGGTTTAAATCTACTCTTTTAGCACATTTTTTTTAAATAAATAAAAAATGTGAAAGATTGGTCTTGAAACTAAATGAAGAGAAACTAAAAAAATAAAATGTTCACAATTGATTTTTTTTTGGGTTTAAATCTACTCTTTTGGCGTGTTTTCTTTTTTAAAAAAAACCGTAAAAGATTGGTTCTGAAATTAAATGAAGAGAAGCTAAAAAATAAAAAAAAATCACAATGAGGTTTGAACCCGGACATGAGGGTTAATTTAAAAAGAGATCTACCACTATGCTACAATTTATTTCTTGTTCACGAGAGAGTTGAAAATTAATATATCTACATAATTACAAAAAACTTACCTTATGGCGAAGGTAAATAGTCAAAAAAATTCCCCGTAGAACGCAAGCATTGAGGCTTTAATCGAAACAAAGAGAGAGGAGCGGAAAGCCACTTGACTGTAAAGAAAGGAGCATGTATCCTTTTTTGTAAAGAAAGAGGGCTACTTCACGATCTTCTAACTTTTTATTAAGAGAGTAATCATACTGATATATTTTAATCTTAATACAAACCAATGAAATCGAATATATATATATATATATATATAAATAATAAACTCTAAAAAAAAATCAAAACAATAATAAAACTCAATAATATACCTCAACCATTAGTGGTGGTCAACTAATCTAATTTCCTTATGCATGAGACACGTGTAAAAACCATGACAGATTCACATGATGTTCATCAAAGCTGATAAGCTTGAATTTTGACCATGTCCAATCTTTGGTTTAATTAGCCACTTCTCAAAAATAAAACTATTGTGACCAGGACCCTCCCCCCTCCCACTTTCACGGTCGGTCGAAGCTAGTAAGGATTCAAAAATCTATTCAATGAAAAATTATTATTATTATTATATATATATATATAATAGGTATTAATTTTCTTTTGATTTTCATATTTCATATTTCAAATTTCATCAAAATTTTGATTTTGTCATTGTAGCTATTCCCTTTAATAAAGAGAGAAATATTGAAAATATCCTTAAACATAACGTAAATTATTAGTTTCATTCTTAAACTATTAACAATCTTAAAACATGTTTTACTTGACAAACTGAATTGAAATACACACCTAATATGCCACATACATAACAAATAGTTTCAAACGTTTGTAGGAGCGCGAGACTTTTAAAAAAACGAAAGAAATATTGAAAACATCCTTATATTTGATAAGAATTTAGGGATATTTAAGTAGTTAGTCTAGTAAAAACAAATTACTAAAGTATCAATCGTTCAGAAACAAAATTAACAATTCACGTCAAATTTAAGAATATTTTTACTTTAATAAAAAATTTCCTCACAACTACCCCTCATGGTGTCTTGCATGTAATTATCACATTCTTATCTTCCTACCTTTTTAAGTTTTCATTAATTTTCCAACCTCCTCCCTTCAATATTTATACTAACCCCTCTTTCCTTCATCCACCTTATGGTACTTGATTCATTTTGCCAAAGAAGTTTTTGTCTTATTGTAATGTTTCTATATATTCTTCAATCACCATCATCAATACATAGAAGAGAAAAACTCAACCAACCAAAACAAAATACCAAAACCCCCATTTACAATAAACCTTCAAAATTTTCTAATTCATAATCACCATATCCATTAATTATCATATTTTGTTTGCCCTTCTTGTTTATTTGTAGTCATTTTATTTCAAAAAACACATATTTAAACAAACAAAAATGGAGTTAACTTGTAGTACTAACCCCACCCCCACCTCCACCAAAACCCCAGATTCAGAAGTTGATACCCCACCTCTAATTAAGCCTTTATCTTTCAGCAACGGCAATAATCACCACAATCATCACCACCAACCGCCGCCGTGCACGGCGGTGATTTACAAAGAATGTTTGAAGAATCATGCAGCAAGTTTAGGCGGACACGCCGTAGACGGTTGCGGTGAGTTTATGCCTTCGCCGGAATCCACCCCATCAGATCCCATTTCACTAAAATGCGCCGCTTGTGGTTGCCACCGCAACTTCCACCGCCGTGAACCGTCGGACGATTCATCACCGCCGGCCCACTTCATCGATTTCCGCCACCATATTTTCCCCCAAATTAAGCGATTTTCTCCATCTCCGTCACCGTCTCTGTCCCTTTCTCCGCCGCCGCTGCCGTCACTGTTTCAGCCCCAACCCGTTACTCCTACAGGTTTAAAATCAGAGAACCCAAATGGTAGAAAGCGATTTAGGACCAAATTTACAGCAGAACAGAAAGAGAAAATGCATTCGTTTTCGGAGAAATTGGGTTGGAAATTGCAGAAATGTGATGAAACTGCTGTTGATGAATTTTGCAATGAAATTGGAGTTGGAAAAAGTGTTCTTAGAGTTTGGATGCACAATAACAAAAACACTATTGGTAAAAAGGATTACCAAATTTCGAATAACAGTATTAGAGATCATAGCTTCGAGAACAAAAATGGATTCAATATCAATGGCACCGCAA
Source organism: Solanum gracilifrons (assembly GCA_029582605.1). Classification (NCBI taxonomy): domain Eukaryota; kingdom Viridiplantae; phylum Streptophyta; class Magnoliopsida; order Solanales; family Solanaceae; genus Solanum; species Solanum gracilifrons. Next base: position 4,911 of record JAJOOH010030859.1, on the reverse strand, counting down.
GCAGCAATGAAGAAGAAGGTCATCACAAAAATAACAACAATGATAATAGTACTACTAGTAATTGTGAGCTTCATCTTCATATTTCCACTAATGGGTCTTCTTCTTCATCCTAATTTTAGTCATTTTGTAATTTGTTCTCTCTAGCAACAACAATGAATAATAAGGATATATTAGAAGGTAAATGTAACTCTCTTTTCTAAATTTTATTATTACTAGATATGTTGTTATAATTGATTATTACATTAAGCATTCTTAGTTATGTGTTTTTTTAGTTTCTTAGTTATGTTTTTGTAGTAGAAAAGTTTCTTTTCTAAATTTTTCTGTAAGATCTCTTTTCTAAATTTTATTACTATTGCGTTAGGTGAGGGTTCGATTTTCATGTTGTAATTCTTAATTTCTAGTTTTTCTAAATAAATAAATAAATTTTACTAGTACTAGATATGTTATTATCTTTGATTATTACATTGAGCATGCTCAGTTATTTTTTATTTTTTTTGGAATAATAGTACTTTGGATTCTTTTTTCGTAATTTTAGGAATAATAGTACTTTGGATTCTTCAATTATTGATGACTTCTCTATTGGTCAGATAATATATGATTAAGTATAGTTAATTACTTAATTTTCATTTCATTAACTAGTTTGTCTTTTTAATACATGTAATAAGTAACATTTAGATGATTTTTGGAATTGTGTTTTAAACATATTTAGTTAGATATTATAAGGAATAAAATAAGAATTCTCTCAATATTAAAGGTGATAAAACAGTGATTTTTTTTATTTTTGGTTTTGAGGCAATTTGTATTTTGTTGTGAAATTTGAATAAAAGTAGTGGAGTATATGATTCTTGAAATTATGAGGATACCTTTAGAAATTTTGGATAATGACACATGTTTTACTTTTGATTTGCTTCATATATAGCCCATACTTTAGTGTCCTAAAATGGATCTTTTAGGTAGTAGTGTTCGTTTTGAATACAAATTTTTGTTATTAAGAAGCAAATTAATGTTGTCTGCTAATTTGTCTTTTTATAATTTAAAATATAGCCATTAATTTCTACTTTTGAAGAGGTTATGTACACTTGTCCTTAATGGGAGCTAATGGCAAATAAAATGGGGTGGTTGGGTAGCAAGAATTTGAATCATAGAAGCTTTACTCATGTCCTTAAGGTCCCAAACCCTAATTTTTATTTTTATTTTTTATGTGTGATCTTCGACCAGCTAGCTCGCAGATATCTCAATTAATTTTATAGGATATTTATTAATATTTTTGTGTTTAGCGACCCCCCCTCATGAAACAACTCTAGCATCAGAGTGATCTAATAGTAAAAAAAGAGTTTAGAATTGCCTACTGCGACACCACCAATACAAATATAGGATATTTTGTCTATCAAAATTTAGAAATCATCTAATATTTTTATTTTTTTAGAAATTTATAATGGAGAATTCATAACTTTTAACCACTTTATTATTTTTATAATAGGTGTCTGTTATCTTCCACATATAGAGAGTGAATAATTTTATCTTTCAATATTAGATGAAAAGAAATTATAAAGTATTTTTAATTTTAATTTTTGTTAAAATCTAAAACTATATTCACATAATTCATAATTATTTTATTAAACATTAAATCACATATTTTTACTTGTCATGAAACCTAACTCAACCCCTAATTAAGCATTTTTATTAAATTAATACATACACAATAGGGTATAGCCTTCTACACAAAATTTTATCACTTAATATATTTTTATTTATTACATTACTTAACTATAATTAGTTATTAAACCTTCAATATGAATAAAAACCAATAATTGTATCAACTTTTTATCCTAATCATTGTCTAAATATTTTAACTCCACCAAAAGATTTAGGGCAACCTTCATTTGACTACCAAGTCAATTATAAAGACAAATATATCCTTTTTAGCATCTATATTTTTTTCTTTTGATAAGGGGTATTTCGGTAAGTTTAACTAGTATCATGGAGGAAGAGATGCATTGTCTAATTAACTATATTATATTATATATATAAAAAACAATAGATTCAGACTGAGCAGCTAAATTATAAAATATATTATCATAGTAATCTGACCTTTTAAGGCAAGTTTTTGTTGGATGTTAAAACAAAAGTTTTGGAAGTTGTAGCTTGACACCTTTCCATTTTTGGTTGGATCATTAAGGTGGTAACATTTGTTTATTCTAACTTAATCATACATTTAGAATCACGATAAGTACCTTTTAATCACCTAATTAATATAATAATCCATCGTACTCAATAATCATCAATAAAATAACAACAGAGAGAGATGAAAAGAGTAGTTTTTTTTTTATATAAAAAAAATTAAGATAAAAAAGCTCAATAATCAGTCCTCTTGATTGTGACAGTGAAAACCTTATTTCTAACCTAATTTAAATAAATAGTACTTAAATAAATAAAACTCCATTTGTCCTTAAATAGTTATAGCTTTAACAAAAAAATTATCTTAATATTTTTAAAAAGTTTAAGATAAAAATAATAGTACATGTTTTTAATTATATTCTCTTTTGCCCAATATAAATAAATTATTAGGAGGACATATCCTTAAGAAACATATTTAGACATTAGTCAAAGGACTTTTCAAATATTATCATTTTGATTCTTCTCAAAAGTAAAGATAATCATCATTATTTGAGATATAAAAATAATTGAAAAATCCAGCAAAAAGAATGGTCATTCAAGAAAAAAAGTTATACATTAATCTTAAACTTTCAAAAATTCATTCATTTTGGGCTAAAAAAAGTGTCAAATAATTTTATATCGGATTAGAGAAAGTACAGAAGAACTACTTTTTAATAAGTGCACAATTTTTAAAATTATCTAAAAAATATAAATTCATGAGCGTCAAGTGAGTTAACACAACGACGACCACAACATTAAGGGTTAGAAAGAGCTTTTGAAGGAAATTGGGTATGAATTATCCATGTGAGTCAATTAGGATCATGTCAAAATAATAGATTAATGATATATAATTATATAGTTAGAATTAAATAAAAAAAATTGAGAAGAGGCACAATATTATTAATAGGACTCTTTTTAACCATTACATCGATAATATTGTTCGATAAAAAGATTTCCTTCACATAATTTCCGTGAAGTTCTTTTCCTTCACAATCAATAGAAAATTTCTATCCTTCTTCTCTCAATGAGGTTCAAAAAAAGTTATAAATAAAAAATAAAAATAATATTTTTAAACACGATGAACATTATGTAATAGGATATAATTTTATATTGTAATTTTATATAATTAATATAATTTGTTTTTATATGTAATTATACTGTTTAACTAGTGAAACGAACACAATAATGCTTTTTGTAGTGTAAAAAGTGATGATTTCTTTATTTTATCATTGCACCAAATAAATAATTCTTGGATAACTTTAGGAATGGCAATGGGACGGGACGGGGCGAGGTGGGTTTAAGGTTATGTGGGGCAGGGTGGGTGGGATGTGGGCGGGTTGAAGTGGGCTTTTTAAAAATTAATGCGGGACGGAGCGGGTTGTGGTATATGTGATTTTATGTGAGTTCAAATTTAATTTTAAGTCTTTACATGTCATAAGGGTGATAGAAAATTATTTATTAAGATAATTTCTATAAATCTACTAAAATATTCAAGATAGTAAATGAAAATGGTTCAATAAAATATAATACAATTTCTTACATGTTTTCCACCTCTAAAAAATAAAATTTTAAGTCACTATCCTATTAAATTAATACAACTTAATAAAAAAAAAGAATTTATTTTTATGAATTTTAATTTTAGTATCAAACTTAACTTGAAAAAGAAAATATTAAAAAAGTTATGCGGGGCAAGTTCATTCGAGGCGGGTTTATACGGGACGAAATGGAACGGATTGAAAATGAAAAAAATAGTTATGCAGAACGGGATGAATTAAAAATTTTAAGGGTTAAGCTCTACCCGCCGCCCCATTGCCATAACTTTTTTTAACGCTGACATACTGAATGTCGTGACATGACATCATCCTATATGAAAGAAATATAATATTAATATTAATCAAGATTCGAACTGATTTTTATTTTAAATATATAATTAATTAGGTGCACTTATTATTAAAGTTTTGACAAAGGAAATTAAATTGATTGACACATTTTCAACAAAAGATTTGCGGCTACTTTTTTTCAGAATATATAGTACTACATATTTATCAAGTATAGTCATGGTCTCATGGATTTCTTTTATATACTAAATCTATGGAGCACTTCTCTCCGGGGCTCTACACAATGTAAATCGGAATATATTCAGGCTTTAATAGAGATATCGGACACCAGATGAAAAACCAAATAAATAAAATGAAGGACCACAATTTGATAAGATTGCATATCTTTTGGACCACAATATGTAGTATGAGCTGTTAATCAATATAGAAAATGATTCAGAAGGCCTCTTTAATTTTGTATGGGCTATTCTTTATTGCTTCATCTTTCAATAATGGGCTGCAAAAAGAATAGCAAGTGCAAGTAAAGTCTTCACAAATAAGGCCCATTACACCCTAACACTCCTAGAAGTTCCAATCTTTTTGCTTCATTTGGTGACTCGAACGTACTATTTTAGAGTTTAAAACGAGAAGTAGTTACCCTCCGAGCAACTCTCTGAAGTCATTACTCAATTGGGGTGAATGAAGAGTATACTAAATATACAAAGAATATACACTAGTATATATAATATGTATATTTTAGAGGTCATTCCAATCGAGTTTAGAGGCTCAAAGTGATTTTACAACTTCTTTTTTGGGGTGGTGTGTGTGTGTGGGGTGGGTGGGTGGGTGGGGGATGGGTACATTAACACATATATATCATTACCAAAAATGATTTGCAGGATTTAAGCTATGTAAAGTAAAATCCTCCTAGAATAAT
>JAJOOH010030858.1:0-18836 GCA_029582605.1 Solanum gracilifrons | reverse complement strand
AAATTCAATATTACTAAAACAAATGAAACTGAAAATATAACATAAGTAATAAATTCAAAACAAAAAATTTAACATAATACTCTTATAACAAATTTCAATATAGCAATAAATATGATTTATTTTTATTTCTTCATAATAAAGAAAACGTAGTTTATAACCTTACTTAACAATAAATTCTATTTTAATTTAAAAATTAGAATACTAATAAAATTATGCTAATGAGAAAATAAACATGGCATAAAGAAATAGATAATACGAGAAAATTACATAGAATTTGAGAACAAGAATAAAATGAAATATAATAATAATAAAAAAAAATAGACTTTTACAAATTTTTAGAATAATAAAAATAAAAATAAAAAGAAATTAAAATAATAGAAGTAAAAAAAATTAAAACAAAAATAAAATAAAAATAGAGATTAAAAAAAAAAAGAAAAAGTAATCAGGTGGTAATTACATAATTACCAGCAATTCACAGCCTCTGCCTGTGAATTGTAGAGTGTAATTACCCCCTGCCAATTACCTGCTGACCAAGTAATTACTTGTCCTTCCAAACAGGACAAGACAGTGTACCAATTACACCAATTACACCAAATCCAATTACCAGGGCGTCCTTCCAAATAGGCCCATAATGTTCTTGAGTCAAAAAAGTATTGGGATGAAGTGATTAGGCGGGATATGGCACAATTTAGCTATACGAGGATATGATCCTTGATAGGAGGGTGTGGAGGTCGAGTATTAGGGTAGAGTGTTAGTAAGGTAGTCTGACGTATTTCTTTTCCTTTCACTTGAGTAGTATTATTCTTATTTCTTGTTATTAAGATTTCTATTACTGCAATGTTCCTTTAGCCTTCGTTATGTTATTATCTTATTACTTTTCTTTTTTAACATTCTTTGAGTCGAGGGTCTATCAAAAACAATCTCTCTACCTTCTCGAGGTAGGGGTAAAGTCTGAGTGCACTCTACTCCCCCCTAACTCCACATGTGGGATTCTATAATGCTGGGTTTGTTGTTGTTGTAATGTTCTTGAGTCACTCATGAAGATTTGAGCTCATTCATGTAACCGTGAACGTTTTCAGGGTTTTCTTTCCACATGATTTGGATTCGGCAGCAGAAGCCCTTCTTGCTAGTGGTAGGGAAGATCTATGAAGTTGCTGCACTCTGCTAGTCTTTCACAGTGTATGAGAAACAAAGAAAACACCACTTTTTAGGATGGGAATTATGTCAGTTTTTTTTTTTAAGATAAGCGCATTCTGTTCGATGAAGAAAACACAGATTTAATGTTGAGCAAAAGTTACTGGATTCGGTTGAACTTATATCAGGACTTCTAGGTCCACTCTTGACAACAACAACAATGCATTATTTTCTTATAGTTATTTATAATGAAGCTAATGATGAAATCGAACATGTTTCTTTATATATTATATTGTTAGAGGTTTCATGTAATAACCTCTAATTTGCTATTTTGCAAAATTGTGTTAGCAAGAGATTGATTTTTCAGCATACTTATTGTAAAATTTATGGCAACTGTTGCTATAAGTAGGTGTTTTGAACGTGAATTTGAAATTATGCTTTTGTAGGTGTTTGAACATGAATTTGAAAATTATTTGTTTTGAAAAAGTAAATATATTTTTACGAATCTATCTATATAACAAATACCTTGAAAAAGATATAGTTCTTTATTACTCTCTTTGTTTTAAATTAAGTGGTGTTTTAAGGTTTGAACACACCTCTTATTTAAGGCATCTTCAACCCTATCATTTATTTTACTCATCAAATATAGAGTTCTTTTATTTTTATTTTCTCTACTCAATATTATATTATTATTTCTATTTCATTCTTATTTTCTTATTTCTTTAAATAAATTCTTTCTCTTTTTTTTTTCCAAATAATCAATTTATATAATTTTAATGTAATATATAATTTTTTTGAATTGTCTATTTAATATAAAATTATATATTATCTTAAATTTCCAATTAACATAAATTGCAAGCAAATATTATATAATATACAAATTAATAGATATAAATTGCAAGCAAAATTGTTGTGATAAAATTATTGTGTTACATGTCATATTGTTATCTTCTATTTAAATTATTATGTTACGTATTGTATTTTTAAATTAATTTTCATCTTATCATTTTAATTTTGTGCATTTTTCATAGTGAAAATTAATAATAATAATAATAATAATAATAATAATGTCAAATTATATAAAAGTGACGAAAATTTAATTTGAAATAATATTAATTTGGGATGAAAGTAGCAAATATTAAATAATATATTTTTAAAAATGTAATATTACATTTAGAAAAGAATTATGAATATTAGAGATTTAATTAATGGTCCTTGTATGAAAAATAATATGTTAATTACAAAATAATAGAAATAATAAAATAATCAAAAAAATAAAATAGATAGTGTGAATAGTAGTTCTCTAAATGTGGAGAACTGTTATTCATCTCTATATAAATGGAGAATAAAGAGTGAATTAAAGTCTAGTTGGAGAGCTCATTCTCTATTTTACTCTTCAAATATAGAGAATGAGTGTACAATAGAGGGGAGTTGGAACTCATCTTAGTAAACTACTCAGTTCTGAAAAAGAAGAAGAAGTGTTTTTACTAATTAATCTTAATAAATACACTGAAAAAATATAGCTCCTTAATAGTTTCTTGTTTATGTAAAACTCTCCTTATTTAAATAAAAATAAAAATTGGCAGAGCAATATTAATTCTTTCTATATTACCTATTTTGAAACGGAAGAAAGTAGTTTCTTGATTATATAAAATTCATTTATTTAATTAAAGACAAAACACCACTTTTTAATTTGAAATAAAATGGAAAGACATAATGCATAAAATGTTTTTTAACTTGGTTTTGACTAACATCTATGCTTTTTGATTTTGAATGAACATAAATAAATATTTTAATTTATATAATATTAAACAAGTAAACACACATATTTTACGTGATATAATACACATAAAATTTCATGTAGGAGCGTTTATATATCAAGCATATAACCTGCAATATTCAAATGTGTATTTATTCAAGTTTTAAATAGTTAGAATTTCTCATGTGCATTGACAAAGTTAAATATCATAATTACCAACTAAAAAAAAATAAATATCATATTTATTAGTTCGTTCACTTTTGAAAAGTCAATTTGACTAATTTTCAAAATTAAATTAGATTATTAATTTGATATTTTAAACAAAATATTTAGATATTAAAAAATTATACGAAAATTACTATAAATTACAATTTTTTTACGAAAACTATGACAATTAAAAGTGATATATTAGGTCATTTTTCTAATATCCTTCCCCCACACACCCACATAGGCCACTGAAGAAGATGAGGAGAATTTCTCTGCGAAATGGCAATGGCAATGGTATTCCCTTTATCTCTTTCTTTGCTGATTCAGCAATTGCTGTAAGAACTTGTTCTTCATGCCATTGCAGTAATGAATCTAATCCAGTAAAGGATAAAATTGGTGTAAATAGTAGCAATTTAGATGATGCTGTTACTCTCTTCCATCAAATGGTTACAATGAAGCCTCTTCCTTCAGTTGTCGATTTCTCTAAATTGTTTAAGACTATGATAAAGATGAAACATTACTCTGCTACCCTTTCTCTTTTTCGACAAATGCTGAAATTGGGCATCCCAATTAGTGATTTCATCTTGAATATCATGATTAATAGTTATTGCTTGATGTATCGTGTTGATTGTGCATTTTCGGTGTTACCCATTTACTTGAAGAAAGGCATTCCATTTGATGTTGTCACCTTTAACACCTTACTAAGGGGACTCTTTAGTGAAAATAAGGTCAAAGATGCTGTTGAATTGTTCAAAAAATTGGTGAGAGAGGATATCTGTGAACCCAATGACTTCATGTATGCAACTGTAATGAATGGGCTCAGCAAAAGGGGTCATACTCAAAAAACATTAGGTTTGCTCCGGTTAATGGAACAAGGTAACACTGAGCCCGACATATACATCTACAACATTGTTATAGATGCTCTTTGCAAAGATGGAAACTTAGATGCTGCTATCAACATTCTGAACGAGATGAAGCAGAAAGACATTCATCCAGACATATTAACGTATAATTCATTCATTAATGGTTTGTGTAAGCTCGGTCAGTGGGAAAAGGTTAAAACTTGGTTCTCTGAGATGGTGAACCTTAATATTTATCCAGATGTGCGCATCTTCAATATACTAATAGATGGACTATGCAAAGAAGGGAAAGTTGAAGATGCCGAGGAAGTAATGAAGCACATGGTCAGAAAAGGTGTAGAGCCTGATATAATCACATACAATGCAATAATGGATGGATATTGTTTGCGTGGTCAAGTCTATAGAGCGAGGAGAATTTTCGATATCATGATTGATAAGGGCATTGAGCCTAACATTATTAGCTATAACATACTAATAAATGGATACTTTATGAAAAAGGAAGTGGATGATGCTATGCAATTGTTTTGTGAAATTTCTCAAAAGGGATCAAAACCTGATGTCATTACCTACAATACTATCTTGCAAGGTCTTTTTAAAGTTGGAAGAATAGGCCGTGCAAAAAAATTCTTTGCTGAGATGCTATCTGCAGGGTTCATACCTGATTTTTACACTCATGGCATTGTGCTCAATGGTTATTTTAAGTATGGACTTGTTGAAGAAGCTTTGTTGCTCTTTAATAAGTTGGAAGGAAAGAGAGAAAATACTGATATTGAACTTTACAATGTTGTCATCAATGGATTGTGCAATAATGGTAAACTTGATGAAGCTCGTGCTATTTTTGAGAAGCTTTCTTTGATTGGATTGCTTCCGAATGCGAGAACATACAATAAGATGATACATGGATTTTGTCTTGAAGGGTTGTTAGATGAAGCTAATGATATGCTAAGAAAAATGGAGGAGAATGGCTATCAGCCAAATGTCTTCACTTACAATGTCCTTGTGCGGGGATTTCTCAGGTGTAGCAAAATTACTGAAATGACAACTTTTATGAAGGAAATGACGGGTAGGGGTTTCTCATTTGATGCAACTACAACTGGGTTATTGGTAAACGTTCTAAGGGAGAGTCCGTCCGTCCTTGACATGATACTAGAGCTTCACTAAAAAATTATGAAGTGAATATTTCTTTCGCCTGATTTATTCGGTGACACTATCATTGTGATGCAATTTCCTTTTAGCACTGCAAAAGAAATGCTTTCTAATGCAGTTGTGGAAGCAGAAAAGCCAATTAGAACGTCGCTTGGGCTTTGCAGGCAGGCTTATTGAAAAGGTAAACCACTTCCTATATTTTTACTGGGTCAAACAATGGGTTATAACCCAACTCACCCAACATAACCCAACTTCTCCCCCCTTTTTAAACAAATCACAGTTTTGGTAATTAATGTAATACATTGATTAATATTTGCTGTAGAAAGCAAGACAACTTCTCATTACCTTATTTCACTATTTTTATTTTTATAATTGATATTTCAGGAAAGTATTCAAATATTAAAATGCATAAGTATTGAATGTAATACTTGTTTTTGGTAACTTCATTAAGTCGGAAGTATCATTCCACTCCGGGGAGATTAGAAACCTGTCTATTCAAGAGGCTTGCCGAGAGTCTTCATCCCTGAACCAAGAGAAGTTTCCCATTAGTAAAGGTAAATCAATAATTCCTAGTTTAAGAATGAATTCACTGAAGTTGTTCATTGCGCTGGATCTTCTACTACCATTTTATTTTTCACTCTTGTATCTGCAAACATTAAAGTCGTCTCCAACTACCCATCAATCATTCCATAAGTCCCTTACTGCTGCAAGTTCATACCACAATAGCTCTCTTTCTGGATTGTTGTGAGGTCCGCAGACACCTATGAAACCCCATCTGAACTCCTCTTGTACTCTATCAAACATGAAATGGTGTAACTCCCCCTATGAATTTCTCTGACTGTCCATTGTTTTTTTCCCCAAAGTATTAGAATGCCACCACTTCTGCCATTGGATTTCAGCTCAGCCCATGCAACCCATCTGTTGCCTCATAATTGATAAATCCAGCTTGGTGACCATTCCTCAACCTTATTTTCTTGTAATATACTTGAGTTTTGATAGAATTTCTATCCAAATAGGAAATCATAAAAAAAAAAATAGATTTTTCTTTCTTAATATCCCTTGCTTGTTTGGGTTGGATTACATTTTTACCCACCGCAGGTTACACGATCTGTCCCGATTGTTTGATGGATCATTTTGGGTTCAACCCGCTGAGTCAACTCAACAAATAGGTCATGACCCAACTCGTAGCTACTAGAAACAGCGGGTGGGTTGGGTTGATTTTACCACCCCCAGGCTAATAAAGTGAGTAAGCACAGCGCGTTAAAGGTGTTTCTTAGGGAGAAGATTTAGCCTGTAAGCTATTATTGAGCATAGAGTAACGGAACAGCATGATGTCAGAATTATAAAGAAGGTTGCTGGACTGAGATGGTGTAATAACTCTGGTAATAGAGGAAGAATATGTATCATCTGAGGTAGGGATGGAACCGGGACGGGGCGGGTTTTGCCTTATGTGGAGCGGGGAGGGTTTGGCTTTATGAGGGTGTGGGGTGGACTATATGGTTCCTCTGTTCAGGGTGAAGAAGGCCTTTTAAATTCATTAACAGTTTGGCTGAATACAAGGAGTTCTTGAAGATAGTTGAACTTACCTAGAGTATACTTGTACAATGCAGCGGCGTGTCCAGGATTTCAAGAGGATGTGTGCACTATTATGAAATGGTGGATCTATGGTATAAATTTGACCAGTTTGATGTTTAAGTATTTTTAAAAAAATATAACACTACTGTATATGATCTGCGGAGGGGAGGAGCATGGGTTCACGTGAACACAGGAACCTCCCTAGATACACCCCCGTGTACAAGGTCACTCTATGCACATGACCTAGTGGAAGGTTAAGAATATCAAAGAATGAATTGAAGAAGCTAAATTCAGGAGTTTTCTGATGTTGATAGGAAAATCATTGTTGTCAGGAAGAAGCTATTGGGATCTGCTGCTAATGCGCTACCTGATATTGATCCAAGGGTGATGTCAGAAAGATTTACTCTTAATAGAAGTCAACAACTAGCTCTAATTACTCCAATCACTAGAGAGGAAGTGCACTTGGCTATGAAAGGCATTAACATTACCAGTTTAAATGAAAAAAATCATGGCTATCAAAGGCATAGATGATAACAAGTGTGATGGGCTGAATGCATTTTTTTCCTCAAATCGTTGATGCATTCTTATTGCTAATTAAATGATTCCTTTTCCATTTTTATAGACATCAATTCAAACTGTGTTACTGAGATTGTAGTTGATTGAAAATGAAAGCTACAACTTCCATATATTTCTAAATTTGATATTCTTTATAGAATATTAGTGTTCTGTAGTACTTTCCCCTTCTTTTATCCATTAAATACACTTTTATATGTTAAAGAATTCCTTTCAATACTTGTGTAATCAAAAAAGTAATTTTAGAGTTGGGAAAAGATAGAGACTTGGAAAACTCATTCTAAGTAGAGCTGTAAAAGGAGAATATCTGAAATGTGGATGGAAGCAGAGAAGCTAGAAGAAGTATCCTTGCAACACATTCCCCCTGAAGTTCAAATTGGCAAGTGCCACGGTCCAAATAAATAAATAAATTTAAAATCCAAAGATTATGTGTGGAAAGTGTTAATCTTGTGAAAGAAGCTATCTATTCATCGGGGATACTTGAGCTTTCTTGAAATTTGTCTTTCTATATATTATTATCTGTCAACACAAACGCTTCTAATATTGTTGGGCCTATTTTGAACTTTCTAGTCCTACTAGTTATTAGAATAAATGGTTGTTTGCTTTAACAATAAGGTGTGGTTGGGGGTTGTAGGGTTTGAGTTTAAATTTAGAGTTGAGTCTGATGTATTCTTTGGTAATTTTTTTCCCTTTCCCTTTTTCATCCCATGAACAAAAGCAAATTACCAGCTTACCCTTTTTTTTTGTTCTGGATATTTTCAGTTCTCTCTATATGCTTTTGAATGAAGGTCTAAAGGAATTACTCCCGTTGTTTCAATTTGTTTGTTTGGTTAAGAAGACTTTTGAATCTTGTGGTCTTAAACTAAAGATATTTTGTATGTACCAAAATGCCCTTTAATCTTGTGGTCTTAAACATGTCCGATAGATGGTTAGAATTAAAGAGTTGCTAATAAGCGAAAGAAACATTTTTGAAATTGATTAAATAGTAAGAAGTTTTCTAAGTCTCCTCCGACAATTACAGTAAGAAGTTTTCCTTCATGCCATTACAGTAATCAATCCATTTCAGTAATTGGTGTTGTAAATAGTAGCAATTTAGATGATGCTGTTACTCTCTTCCATCAAATGGTTAGAATGAAGCCTCTTCCTTCTGTTGTCGACTTCTCTAAATTATTTAAGATTATGATAAGTATGAAACATTACTCTACTGTCCTTTCTCTTTTTCAAGAAATGCAGAAATTGGGTATCCCAATTGATGGGTTCATTTTGACTAGTGTGATTAATAGTTATTGCCTGATGCATCATGCTCATTTTGGAAGACAATGGTTGTTTTCCCAACAATGTCACTTACAATGTTGTTGTGCAAGGATATCTCAGGTGCAACAAAATTAGTGAAATGGCAATATTTATGAAGAAAATAGCGGGAAGGGGCTTCTCACTTGATGCAACAACTGAGTTACTGATAAACGTCATAAGGGAGAATCCTTCCGTCCTTGACATCATACCAGAGCTTCACTTAAGAAACAAGAAGTGATCGCTTGGTTTATTCTAGGCTATGGCTGTAATACAATTTCCTTTTTATCCCTGCAAAACAAGTGGCATCCAATGCATTGCAGAAGGTGATGGCAATTAGAATGTTGCTTGAGTTTTCTAGGCAGACCTATTGAGGAGGTACTTCAATTTTGCTATGTTGAGTTATTTATCAGCTCTTCTTTTTCGTAGAAATCAAATGTGCTTGCACTCTTAATATGAGAACTATGGTGACCATACAAATTTCTAAAATAATAATAATAATATAATGGTGAGTGTCTTTATGTGTACACGCTATAAGTCTAGTAATATCAATATTTTTAGTACTACTTAGTTAGCTTCAGGTATTTTTTTGATAGAAGCACAAAGAAGAGACAAAAATCCCGTCGTTTCAATTTGTTTGTCCTACTTTCCTTCTTAGTCCGTTTAAAAAAGAATGCCTCTTTTCTACTTAGCAACTCTGTTACTCGATTGCAGGAATTCGCAATGAATTCGAGGATCGAAGCACTGTTTCAGGATTTCTCGAGAAAATAGTTTGTAATGAAGAAGAAGAATAGAAAGAGAGAGAATTCTGTATATTCCATATATCTTGTACAATGAGTTGATTACAAGTTATATAGTGATTGAATTGAACTAACTTGAACTTTTAAGCTAAAAACAGAATCTGTTACTAACTGCTTAACTAACTTTCACTGAAGTTAACTAACACATGGAATTGTAACTAATCATGCATCAGTCTTTAATTCCAACTTTCCAGAACATCAAAGGGAATTTGGTACATTTGACATCCCTTTGATTTTAGACCACAAGATTCAAAAGTCTTCTTTACTTTCTAACTCCGTGCCAAGACAAACAATTATAAATAGAGGGAGTAATTGTTATCTATTTCGATTGAGAGGAATGATAGATGTCTCAATGACAAGATAAACAACATAGAGCAGTTAAGTATATCTGTACCTATGGTGCAGGAAGAATCTTTTCCAAGCTAGTTAAACTAGTTGATTCTCTTTGGCCCGCCGGCTTGTTGCAACCTGTTATAAATTGGGTGTAAAACTTTTTTTTTCAATGGTAACTATATAAATGCTTTCTTTTGTGTATAGGAATTAAAGAAATGAGTTTTCATTGTTGAGAGTGAGCTCTTTTCTTCCTTTACTACATTTTGGAACTGTTTCTCTACATATCCAAGGATGTTAGCTAGGCTTGATTTCTGAAGAATGAAAATGTTTATTGATAGTGTGGAATAGGCTTGAATTATAATAATTGTTGGTGTAGTATTTGATTGTTAAAAGAAAATAAAGAACACGGAGTGAGATCCATGAGTGAACTACCACTATGGAAGATTCCTTAAGGCTCCCCCCTATGACCCTTTTTATTTTCTCATGGTTTCTACAAAAGGAGGAGATTAAAAAAAGGAAAATTTCTACAAAACCAAATACTTTAAATATGGAAGACAAGTATTCTTGAGTTGATCACATCATTCAGAAGGAGACCATTTTTACAAAAAAGATTTCTCTATAAGATAATAGTTCTTTTTTCATTATTGGATTGAAGTAGATCTTTCGAGGGATATATCTTTGGAATTTGGTAGATCTTTTGTGGGATACTTGAAATAAAGGTGCTTTATGTTGTTGAGATCCTTTTTAAATGTAAGTTCATCTACGACTATTGAAATCCGTGATCTAAGCTCCTATTGGATTGATTATGCGGTATATGTACCTTTAGTCTTTAAAGCAAGACCTTAGCTGTTGTAGCCAAATTTGAACTGTAATCTTTGTAAATCCAAAATATGGTGTTCATAGGCAAAGTGCAAGGGGAAATCCAAGCAATCATTTTCATTGAAATGTACTCAAGAATGTCGTTGTACAACCTGTCTGCTTAGTGAATCCAGTAATGCAGCCACTTATGTTTTCAGCTCATATGGAAGAACATGGTTTTGAAAGCACTACAATATTTGACATTTTGAGAGACAAGGGTAAAGGCACTAATGATTCTTGGCTCTGGTACACTACATATGATACTCTGTATGATGTTGTGCAATCAGCTAGTATCTTCATGTTTTGTCTAAACTGACTTTGCATCTCACCGTTGACATTGCACACTTAGTAAGTTCACATATAGACAATATTAAAAGCAACCACATTTGACAGGAAGTGCAAGTTAGCACACAATTATGAGAAAATGGTTTGGTCATGTCTTGCATAGTCACCTCTAGATACACCAGTCAATAGGTGTATAATCATGGTGAGTGAATGTGTTGAAAAGGCGACTAGATAGACTTAATATCACATGGAAGGAAGTTGCTTTGATAGACCTACAATCTCTTAGAATCCACAGTAGAACTAGAGAAAAATAAGGCATGTTGGAGAAATATATCTATATAGTCTATGCCAAATTGTTTTTTTCCCTATTCGAAAGTTGAGATTATTTTTTAGTCATTAGTATGCTTACTTTAAGTCATATGTTCTCTAGGATTCTTTTAGTCATGTTTGAGATTTATATACCAGTAAAAATTAAAGTTTAGTACTCTTTATTTTGTATGTTATTATCCTAGATGAAATTTAATAAAAGTGACATGATCATATAGTCGATCCCAGGATCCCAGCTTGTTAATTCTTAGTTTTTTTGTTTTTTTTTTGTACTTTAATTCTCCTTATTAATTCTTAGGTATCGTAACTGATATGTTTCTAATCCACTTACGAGTCTAGGGATGTAATGCTGGTTCTGTTATGAGAACTTTGGTTGCATAGATGCATACGGCATAACATAATGTCAGAGCTTTTGTCGTTGTGAAACTTGGGAAAATAAGTCAACAACAACATACCCAGTGTAGTCCCACAAAAAGTTTCTAGGAAGGGTAGAGTATACGTAGGCCTTACCCCTACTTCAGAGATAGAGAGGTTGTTTAGACCCTCGACTCAAGAAAAAATCAATCCAAAGCATTCCTGAGAAAATAAGTCAACCACTACAGAAAGAGGTATCAACCACTTTTAAAAGAAATTGGTGTCTTCTTTATCACCTTTAAAAATTGGTGATGCTACCTCTCTACTTATCTGTAGGAGTTTTGAACTTTGAAATTTTTCCTTGATCATGTCTCCACCATGGCAGATCTCGGTTGAAGGCAAGGGGGTTCCTCCACCGGAAAATATAGTGTATATAGGGTCAAATTTTTGTTTTTTGTATATATATTAAATGTTGAATCCTCTTGATACAAGCCAAAAGTTCAACTCATTAGTAACTGGGGTTCAACTTATCTTAGAGAACACAGGTTCAATTCCTGCTAACTACAACTTTAATCTTTTTAACTCTAGTCGCTCTTATTTTTTTTTTGGAACCATCATGGCAAAAATCCAACTTCCGCCACTAGTCTCACATGTAATTTATCATAGTTGTCTATAAACATTTTTCTTATTGCGGTGGTGTTCGGACCATCTTTTGTGCACCTTGACTATTCTACTGAGTACCTCTTACCTCCCAACAGAGTTACCAGGTAACTCTGACTACCAAATATGTTTAGTTGTCTTTTAACACATTAAGTTTTCTATGGAATATTGAATCCTATGGACACTATAAGATAGGAGTAATATATATCTAATTTCTTCTGAATTATGGTTTATCGGTGTGATCCTGATCTGTCACAATTCACACCCAAGGGTGTGACTTAGTGGTCAATGAAGTTGTTGAGAATCCTGAGGTCTCCGGTTCAAAACTCATCGAAGACAAAAAACACTAGGTGATTCTTCTCATCTGTCCTAGCCTTGGTGGACGGAATTACTTACCTGTTGGTGGCAAGTATCCCATGGAATTAGTCGAGGTGTGCGAAAGCTGGCCCGGACACCACGATCATAAATAAAAATGATCTATCACAAATTTAACCTTGCCTCTTGAATCATTTGAATGTCAGCTGTGATTTTTCTTGTTTCTCCTTCATTAACGTAATAAAGTACACCTGAGCTGAAGGTCTTTCCGGAAACAGTCTCTCTACCTTCACGAGGTAGTGGTAAGGTCTGCGTACATTCTACCCTCCCCAGATCTCACTTGTGGATTTCACTGGGTATGTTATTGTTTTTGTGTTATAGTGCTGGTAACTTTAGTTAGAGTGATGACGAGTAGAGCTTTTCATGATCATGTCTCCACGTATAGCTTCATCATAGTAGTCGTTAAGATTTTTGAATATTGAATCATGTGGACACTATTAGATAAGAGTAATATATATCTAATTTCTTCTACGTTTTGGTTTTTCAGTGTGATCATGTTTCGTCACAAAATTAACCTCATATATGGAGTCTGGAATCATTTGGATGTGAATTGTCAGATGTGATCTTTTGGTAATCTAATTCTCTTTCTTTTCTTCTTTTTAAGCAAGGTCACTGAGTGTATTTCCCAATGATTATTTTATTTATTTATCAAAAGTAATTTACACCTATGAATTGCTTCAATGGATTTCTGGTTCCACGTATGAGAGAATGAGATTTTTTGCTGTTTTTCATGCCCTTTGATTGATGCTTGACTCGATTTTGTTCAGATCTAGTTAGCCACTGTTTGGTCACATATGGATTTATCTTCTTATTTCTCTGTTGTCAGCTTCTCCCTTGATGTCGGCTTCTCTGTTCTAGTTGTCTAAGGTATGAACTGATTTGTTGCTTTTTTGTATTTTTCCATATGTTCAAGTAAGATGTATGAGTTGGTGTATCTGATGATTTGTGTGTACTTTGATTTGGGATTCTACAAAATTCAGTGAATTTTCGTACAATAGAATGAGCATCTGCTGATGCCAATACCACACATCGTACAATCACCCACCGATTTAGTATTTTCTCAAAAATATGATGCCTGTTATGTGTTTGTTGTACATGTCTGTGAATGTCCCCATTTCTGGGTTTATTGTCCTGCATTGGCTTTTCTTTGTTGTTTTTGTTGTTCTTACTCTGATGAGCTTTATGTGTTTGTATATGCAGTGTTCGTATCTTTTAACTGTCTTGCCCTGCAAAAATGAGCAAACTGTTAGCATAAAAAAGCATTTCCCCTGTTCTCCTCTCATAGGATTTGAACTAGAGAGCTTTATCCTCCTTTTTGTGCTATCTATCTCATTTCCTGCATGGTCTAACCCTGAGATACGGCTCGTTCAACTTGTCACTGTTTACCCAGAGCCATATTAGCTAGATGATCAGACAACTTGTTTCCTTCCCTGAGTATGTGAGTGATTACCACTGTCCTTTCTCTCATGAGTCTCCATATTTCTTTGATAATGGTCACTATATTCCAGGGAACTTCCCAAACCCTCTATTACGTTTTTCAGTACTAGAGAACCTATCTCAATGAATATTCTCTCAATTTGTTAGCTCTTTTTGTACTTCAAAGCTAATAGGAATGCCAAAGCTTCAGCTTGTATGTTTGCACTGAAAGGTTCTTCAATCTCCTTAGCCTGTGCTTGTATGACATCTCCATTGGTATCTTTTACACAGAATCCCCAAGAGCTCCTCCCAGGATTTCCTCTTGAGGCCCCGTCTGTGTTCACCTTCACTCAATCTGTGTCTGGTGGCTTCCATATAACTTTGATCTTCACGGTGTGAGATTACCTATATATGGCTTCCACCATTGTGCATATTTGAGATTTTTCTTCCTTGCCTTCATGAACTGAATCGAAGTGCACATCACCTGATATATTAGTTTGGTATTGGATATTTTTCCTCCCTGCCTCAAAGACTTCCTCCTTTTCCATAGCTCCCACAATATAATAGATGGCACTGCTTGAAACATATAACTCACTTGCAGATGTGCAGGCATCCCCCATCACATGCTTATCAATTGAGTAAGGTGTAGATTTTGATTAACATTGCAATAAATAGAATTTGATATGAACATTTGGCAAATAATAGAAGAAAATACAAGCGCAGTGGATAAGGAACATGTCCGAATCTACAAAAACATTTCCAAACATACTGAGCTGCTGGAGAATGTAGAGGAATACATGATTTATATCTTCCACTCTAGGATATTCACAACAATGACATCTTGATGGAAACTGAATTCCCCATTTTTTCAAAGTAACATCCAGTGGCAATTTAGCTTTCCACAGTCTCTACATGAAAAAAGAGATCTTGATAGGCAAATCTTTAACCACTTCAGCTTATATATTTTGTTGACCTCCCGTCTTTGTCTCGTTACCTGGAAGCAGACACTACTGTGAATTTTCCTCTTGCTTCTAGCTTCCAGTTTCCAGTATGGTCTATCTAATTCCTCCTCCTCTTTAGGTGGGTCCACCTTTTCTAGAATATGTTCTGCCAACCCTTGAGGAAGAATTCTTCTCAGTGTATTTTCTTGCCATTGCCCCCCTTCAGCTGTCTCTTTGACTAGTATAATTGTATTGATCACACTCAAAATTTGGTGGAATGATCTGACATAAAGCACACAGTCCTGTCCAATTGTCTAACCAGAAGTATGAGTTTCCCTCTTTCATCAACATAATATAGTACATTTAATGTTTATGAATATTCGGCTGACATTAATACAGACAAGTGCTAGGTTTAAAAGTTTTAAATCTCCATTTTCTATTGTCTAGTTCTTCGAGATGATTTACTAGATGCAGCACAAATAGTTGGTCATGTGTAATTTATTACAACCAAATACTCTTTGTGCTTTCTTTTGTCCCCTCCTCTCTCTCATTAACTCTCTTGAAAATTACGTCACGAAAGTCTATGGAACTGGGAAAGATTATCCAAGCAACGGAAGTTGGGAACTTTATGACAGAAGAGGTAAATTTGATGGCTCTTCTTATATAAAAGAAATGTGCAGTATTGAAATGTGCTTCCTGCCAAAAGCTAGATCTGTAGTTAGATAGCAAGAGATTCTTTTACAATGATGTCAAATATGTTTGTGTGGGTGGTAGAACAAGCTCATCACAGTCGCACCAGAAACTGAAGTAAGAAAGTGATGCAATTGGTCACAGGTGTTAGTTTTTGCTTTATTTCTCAAACCTCTAGCCTTTTTCTAGTGAAGATAAGCTTATTAAATACTTTGCAACATAGTCTATCCGCTTCCTGGCTCATTCCTCCCTTTCACAGTCACTACACCTTTCCAAAGGTTATGTTCTATCCTTGTGGAGACTAATACGTTTCTACTGTTGCAAAGCTGAAAATCCTGGGAAATTGCTGCTTGAAATGGCTTGTTCCATATCCATCTGTCTTTACCCGAATAGGATTTTTCTACCACCTCCCAGTATAATTTGAATGTGCTTTGGGAATTTGCTCCATAAGTTTCTGACGAATTATGTATGGTCTTCACCTTTTTGTTTGTGCCACATTATACTATTAACAGACGCTACTGCTTTTCTTCATAACCTATCTGTAGTTTTGAGTCGGTTTGAATTCTCAGAACTTGACTCCATGATTTATTAAGATGATAGAATGACAAGTTTATTCTTCCTTTTACTGCTTGGAGGAGGGATGACTCATATTTGATGTTTTGCTGCTTCTCCAAGTTTGAATTTCATGCGGCAATGTTCAGTTTGTTGGATTTGAACATGTTCTACTCAAGCGGTGGAGCCTGGATTTAAAGTTTATGGGTTTTGAATTTGTCACCAAACCTGGTAGTTCGTCTTAGTTAGTGGACTCGCACTTAAATAATAATATATATTTAATAAAATTCTTTACACAAGTACAGGGTCTAAGCAATAGCTATTGGGTTCGCCCGAACCTGTAGCTAATACTCTCCCTCTGCTCCTATTCTCCGGAAAACTAATTGACCTATTTGTTATGCTGCAGCCTCATAAAATGATCGGACCAGTTCTCGTAATAGTATCTTGATGTGGTTGCATTGGAGCGGCGACAAGGATTGGTTGTTGCATCTGCATGAGTGGTTTACATTGATGATTTATTATGTATCTGTGGAACATTTCTAGTTAGATTTTGAGATCTTACTTGCATAGCTTCTCTTTCGAATTAACTTGGATGAGTTTTTGATCATTTTGGGCTTAATTTAAACTTGGTCAAATGTCCGTGGTGATTTACAAGAATCGTCTTGAACTTTTGACCTCATTTGTACCGCGAGCAAAACTTCCAGTTCAACAAGTTTTGACTTTTGGCTCAGAAGGTTTGTCCATGGAGCAAGCGGGGATTAAAAGTTCAAGACCACGTAATTTTAAGATGGGAAAGGGGTCAAATATGCTCCTAAACTATTCGAAAATGTTTAGATGTACCTCCCGTTTGAAGTTTGGCTCATCTGTGTCCTCGCCATCCAACTTCTCACGTAGATATGCCCTTGTAGACGTTAGTTGCGTTGCTGGAAATAACCAACTCATTTTCAAGCTTTAAATGACAAATGGAATTGCCATATTCCCTTTTAATTACCACATGGCATTTATATATTTTTTTTAAAATTAATATACCCATTTTAAATAACCTATCCAATTTGTAAATCATCCTTTTTAATTGACATGTATATCATCTCTTACGGTTTTATAATTGTTCTAAGCCTAATGAAAATTTATCATACAATTTCATTAATTTTTAAATTTTTGGTCATTGTCAGGGTTATAAATGTGATTATTGAAAATGGGTTGATGATCTACTCCATCCTAGAGTTGCAAATCTCATCCACATTTTAAAGAAGGAAAACGATAATCTTCATTGTGAAAAGAAAGTTTTGGAGATGAGGATGGCTGATTTTGAAAAGTATTGTACATCTGATATTGAAGAAAATCGTGAATGTCTAGATGAGACTAGTGTCTCCAATAGTGAGGAGGTTGTTGTCGATAAGATAATAATGATGGGATTCAAAAATCTAAGAAAAAAGTTTGTAAAATGTGGATTGTGATAGCTATGTCGTGGTGTTGTTTTGTAGCATTCATCACATTTTGGGTGATGAAATAGAAATTTCTAACCTTTGTCATATGTATTTGGTAATCTTTAACTTAGAAAACGTAAGGGCTTTGATAATAGGTTAAAAGGGATGATTTTTAGGTCGGATATGACATACGGGTCAGTGAAAAGGGCTGATTTACGAATCGGATAGGTTATCGAGGTGTATTAATTTATTTATTTTTTAATATAAATGTCATGTGGTAATTAAAAGTGGATGTGACAATTCCATTTGTCATTTAAAGAAAGGAATATGAGCTGGTATTTCTAGCAAAGCAAATAACGTCTACAAGGACATATCTATCCGAAAAGTTGGACGGCGAAAGCATGAGTGAGTCAAACTTCAAACAGGGGGATTTCTAAACATTTTCAAATAGTTTATGGGCATATTTGACCCTTTTTCCCCTTTAAGATCATTGGGTGTAAGTTCTTGCATGTAAAAAAAAAAAAAAGTTCTTGCATGTAAGGGGGAGTTAGATTGGATTGTATTTTCTATTTATTAATTGCCTTTTGAGTTTTAGTATCAAAAGCTTAGTATTTTTTTTAAAAGAAGGTATATCTAAGGAATATTTCGAGCTTTTTCTGAAATCCTCCAATTCGAACTAAGGTCCCTTTAAAAAGAAGCCACAACACCTAGGGACTTTCCCTTCGAACTTGACACATTTTATTCGATATATTCTTAAAAAATCATCAAAGTTAAGATGTGATCATTTATTAATTTATATTAAGTAGCAATTACCTTATAGAGATACATATAATAAAAGAAAATGAAATTAGTAATACACCCGTGAAAGTCACATCAATAATATTTGTAAAGATAATATATATATAAATCATTTCTAATTATGTGAATAGTAGAAATTATAATCATAAGAATATTTATTTGTTTTTATCGATATATTGGACGTGAGAAAGCCTGTGGCCTATTAAAAAATGTCTCGTAAAATAATTCGCTCTTAAAATCACAATGCTCAAAATATGCTCACAATTATTCACGTGATAGCTCTTTTAGCAATTTGATTAATTTTCAAAGTTAAATTAGATTATATTAAATTGATAATTTTAAAAAATAGATATTTAAAAACTATACTAAATATACTATAAATTACAATATTTTGCATATCAATATGATGAAAATATATATAGTAAAATGTTAGTCAAAGTTTTTATAATTTGACTCTAAAAAAGAGAACTATTATA
>JAJOOH010030857.1:0-12120 GCA_029582605.1 Solanum gracilifrons | reverse complement strand
AAGAAAAAACAGAGAGAGAATTATTGAGATTCTATTCTTAATAATATTGTGATATTTGGGTAAATGAGTCTCCTATTTATAGAGAAAGAAAACCTTATTCCATAAGGGAAAAATATTAAAATTTAAGGAAATCTTATTCCATAAGAAAAGGTATTAAAATTTAAGGAAATAATTCAATTTTAATTGAAAAAAATCCACAAGAAAAAGTATTAAATTCAAGGAAATCTTATTCTACAAGGAAAATGTATTAAAATAATTTAATTTTAATTGAAAAAAATAGTTAGTAGAGGAGGGATTCGAACTTGGGTCTTGGAGACCTTCATGATACTATTAACCACCAAGCTATTGAACTTTTATGTTAAAATTACACATGTTTATTTACTTAATTGAATTCAAGAAGTCAAAATAATTACAGAAAAAATAAAACATCCTGCGGGGAATCGAACCAGGACAAAAAGTAGGATTGCACAGGCTATTGCCAACTCCACTGCGCATCACATTGTTATTTTAGGGGGTCCAAATTCTATATATGCCAATATAAAGTCAAAATTTTACGTGTATTTATAGTATAATTTTTCGACAAAGGGTGTCCAATTGGACACCCTGGAGCCTACGTGGCTCCGCCCCTGGCTAGACGTTGTATCATCACTTAGCTCATAGTGATGGTTGTCGGTTAGAGAAGCTCCCACAGAGTTTATTTTGTATTTTCATATACAAACAGAGTGTACTTTGTATCCCTGCATACAAACTGAGTATATTGTATTTTTAAATACATTGAGTTGTTATCTACTGTTTTAAAAGCTTTTCATTATACCGCATTCTTTACTACTGCTTTATATTGAAATGAGTTGAGTAACCCTGAGTTGAGTTGAGATGAGGTAAGTGTTTCTTTCAGTTCCAATTCAAGCTTATGTCTGGAGTTTAGATCTCCTCTCACATGCTCGTACATTCCATATACTGACGCCATTTGGCCTGCATCTTTTATGATGCAGATACAGGTGACCAGGATCAGCATCCAGCGCTTCGTTGATCCAGTTGAGTTCCAGAGTTGTTGGTGAGCCTCCTTGCTTCCTTAAGATCCCTTTATTATGTTTTATCATTCCAGTTTCGTTAGGATGATCGAGGGTATTGTCCCGACATCCCTCATAGTATTAGAGGCTTCATAGATAGATAAACGTTAGTTCATGAGCCTTGTTCATTTCAATTGTTATGTTCTAGACTTGAGTTGCCCTTGAGGCCAACTTGAATTTTTGTTTCTAAATATTCTGAGTTTGCTTTTGAGACTTTGAGTAAAGTTGTGCTTTTGAGTTCATGCTAATTATAAGTAAGTCTTCCGCTAAGAATTAAGTCAGGTCAAGAGTTCGCTTGGGGCCAACAATAGTTCTCGAGTGTCAGTCGCGCCCAGTGTGTAGGCTCGGGGTGTGACAGCTAGTCTATCAAATTTTATTTTTTCCACAAAAACTAACGGACGTCAGTCAATTTTTAAAGTGTAGAAGTGCAGTTGAAAACCATAAATAAAAATAATTGAACAATAAAAATTAGTATTTTGTGTTTAAATGATACTCCCTATGTCCCAATTTATGTGACTTACTTTCCTTTTTAGTCCTAAAAAGAATGACACATTTCTATATTAAGTAATTATTTAACTATAAAATGTCTATTTTACCCTTAATGAAATGATTTACAGCCACACAAATTTCTATCATTCATTTTGGACCACAAGGTTTAAAAGTCTTCATTCCTTTCTTAAACTCCGTGCCGAATCAAACTACCTCACATAAAATAGGACGGAGGGAGTATATAATATAAAAAAATTAAAGAGTTAAAATGGAATAAAATTTAGATTAAGTACCAAAATAAATATTAAATCAAGTTAGAAAAATTGTCTATGTATTTAGCCAATATAAAACCCATGCTAGATTAACAAAGAATATTCATGCTGACATTATTATCCCCTTATCGTTTGAACCACAACTTATAGACAAAGCATCAACATATAGTTGTTATATATCAAGCTGAAACACAAACAAGAATATCTCAATAGGATAATAAGTTGAGCAACAGAACATCTTATACTGATCTGGTTAACAAATCATGTGATTGTGTAAAAGAGGATCATATTTCAAGATATGTGGTTTACATTTATGGAGTGTTTATTTTAATTGAACACCTGAATATACGATTTAGTGTTTTTATATATACACTTCAGATTCAGAATTTTGAAAAAGCTTTTTTGGGTATTTTTAGAGCTAATTACATAAATAAGTTAATCACTTAAAATATGTCATTTTTTTTAATTATATGCAATAACCTCAAAAGGCCGTAAACCTTATCTATGTTCCAATATGTTTTTATGTATGTATAATCAAAGGAGGGGGTAAATTTTATTGATTAATCTATTTATGTAATGGATATTTATGTAATGGATGCTTGTGACTACACAGTTAATTATTTTCAAAATATAAATCGCAAGTACCTAATTAATATAGAAATACTTTATCATGTGCTTAAATATCTAATTAGATCATGTCACAACTCAAGTGTTTATATGAAATTCTTTATTCATAAGTTTAGAAAGTTATTGATATATTTAGCTTAATAGATTAAAAAGGAAAATAAGAAGAAACAACTAAAGTAAGAGTAAATCCATTTTAACAACATTTTAAACAACCATATAAGACAAGCATATAACTCCACTTATATCATTCTTTATATAGACTTTTCTGGTTCCTATGATGATTTTTATAAGTAAGTTTTTAAGATGTTGGACAGGGGTTTGTTACACACTCCTAATAGATGTCTGAGACAATAGTCCAAACACAATTACCAAAGAGTTCCCCGTACATCAAGGGTCTGGTCATCCTTTTCTCATGTTCATTTTGTCATTTTCTTGGAAAGAAAACAATCCTAGTAATTTGGATAATCACACACACAAAGATGAATCTCAACTTTTTCAATGATGTTTGGAACTCCACACATATATGATTCTCTCTATCCATGGAATGTGTGCCTTCTTTCTGTCTCAATTTATGTGGTGTAATTTGAATTTTAAAAATCAAACATTTTAAATTGACAGTATATTTAAACATGGAATCTTTATGTATTCTGAAATAAAATGTCTATATTTAATTTGAATACTATATGAAAAGTTTTATGTCTCAATAATTGATAATTCAATATATTTAAAAGGTGTATGAAAAAATCACAGTCAAAAGAAAACTTATTTTGACTCTCGAAATTCGAAAAGTACTACGTAAATTGAGATGGAGCAAGTATACGAATTCACATGAGGGCTGAGGCTAAACCATTGTTCTAAAACTTCACACAGTAATGAATTGAAGTAGTGGATATCTTACTAAGAAATACTTGTATTGAATAACATAGAGACAAACAAAAACCAAGAGTACTATATAGTAGTAGTAATGGTACAATGCTACTACAGCTTGGTAAAAGGTTCTATAAAGACATTGTCAAGATTCAACAATATGAAACAAGTACCTCAAGATCTCACTTAGAATATTGTCCTCATTCATAGAGTCAGATCCAGAGTACTTGCCCCTCTTCTTGCATTTTCTGTTTTACCATCAATATTAGCATCTTCTATAAACCTTGTAGCCCTTGAATATGACAATGGTGAGGATAATGATAATGATAAGCTACTCCCATTATCATTATCATTATCATCAAGATTTGGTGTCACTTCATTCCTTGGCTTGACCCCTAGATATAAATTCAAATCAACTTGGTCATTATATGAAACTTTCCTTTTCAAAGGAGTTATGGCTCTTTCCAAGTTTGGTGGAGAAGTAATTCCATTTCCAACAAAGGCTCTTGCTTGAGCTTTTGAAGCTATGTGAAACAACCTAGTGAGTTCACCACTAGGGCTTCCTATAGATGATCCCATTACATCTTTAATTTCATTTCTTTGTAAAGTGGATCTTTCATTGATGAAAGAGGGAATCCTTTGCCCCATTGTGTTGCTAGGCATCCAATTACCATCACAATTCCAAGAAGCATCTCCATACCTAGAAAAAGAGAAAAAAAAAATTATTTTCAATAATTGATCTTCGCGATGTAGTGTAAAAAATTCTACAAATATTAATATTTTAATCCATAATTTCAAAAGTATAGTGAGTTCAGTGTCAAAGATTGTGAAGATTTTGAACTAATTAAGTTTAAATTTTAGATCTGCTTCTGAGAGATGGGAGAGTAGATGAGGGAATTAAAGAGAAAGGAAAGCAAGAAAGATGTGAATCATATGCATTACATACCTAAAAGTTGAATTGAGCCTCTGATGATAAGCAGGGAACCTAGGGAATTGAATCATGTTGAATATATTTGGATCTCCACCTTCCATAAAAAGCTTGTGATGATGTCCAATTCCTTTGGGAAAGAAGTTGGAATCATTAAGATTTACTAAAACAACCCTAAATTTTGAAATTAACAAAAAGATGTATAATAATAACAACATATATACCTTGACTTTGGTCATCAATCTTCTTACTTCTAAACATCTATGAGAAACAAATCCAAAAGAGAAAAGAGATAATTAGAAAAGGGCAAGCAATTATATATGTTAAGCTTTAATTTTTTTTGGTTAAGTAATTGATTTTGTAGAGTAGAAATTCTAATCTACCTGCAAATGGCTCTTGACATGAGCAATGCTAAGTCCTTTGATGTTCATCATTTGAAGTACTAGCTTTGGTGTTGCTCCTACACCAAAAAAGAAGCAAACGAGATAAGACAAATCACCATTGAACGAACTGTGTGGTCACCTCATCTAAAAGCTTAAACTGTTAGACAGAATTCAAAACCAAAGGTTAATACTTACGATCTTGTCCACCAAGTCTTTCCACAGCATGAACAAAACGAAGATGGAGTTCAGGAGTCCATCGGAGTCTAGCCATCTTGGATCGAACATAAGGTCTCACACATGGCTTGATCTTTTCACTCTCTTCAAGTGTACTCTCACTTGAGCTTCCTCCATCCTTAAACTTGCTCGAAGCGTTCTCCTCAAGTATTTCATCCTCATTTTTCCCAAAATTAGAACTTGCCTTTGAATTGCATCCAGTCTCACCACTATCCTCCAACATTTTTCTTAAAAGTTTATCTTTTTATTTTAGCATATCTAGTGATGAATTAGGGTTTCTTACAAACAACATAGATCTAAACTAACCTTAAGAAGGGGAAAATTCCATAGATTGAGGTTGGAAAAGGAAAAGAAAAATGAAAGTAACAGTTCTACTTAGAACAAATGGGAAAATCAAACCCTAGAGACTTGTCAAAATAGGAAGGAAGACTCTCTCTCTCTTAGCAATTATTTTTCTGACTCTGTAATTAATTTATTAATATGTATCCATGCATACATGCAGGATTCAATGGATGATGCACATGATATAATACAACAATTAAATGGCTTAATATACTTTTCAGGATATTCCATTTACATGTTCAAACTAAGTCATGTTCCAAATGAACATCTCAACTCCTAATTATAAAGTGTTCTAATCAGATATTTTTTATTTAATTTTGTAAAAGAAAAAAAATTGTGCGTGTTTTCATTTATTTATCATATAGCTAAGTTAGTCACATTAAACATGTAATCTCCATTAATTATACACATTAACCTCAAATAGAAAATGTTTAGGATTGTACGGCTTATTGAGTCGAATGTGTAAGATTAAAGAAAGTGACATATTTTACATGATTAACTATCTAATTACCTATAGAGAAATGAGAATTAACACACAAAAAAATTCAAAAAATGTGAACCAAAAATATCGAACTAAAACACTTTATTAGAAATTGATGAAGTGCTCAATTAAAAATATGATTTTATTTGAATGTCTAAATGGAATATGTATTAAGCCTAATTAAAGCTTGAAAATAATTGCGTGAAGGAAGAAAAAGACATTACATCATGTGAGGCCAGCTTGTAAGGCATCAATACAAAAGCAGCTTGTCACGAAAAATGCTCATTTAGTTTTTCATTTTAAAAAATAAAGGAAGAAAGGGTTTCTTTTTTCATAAATACAAGATATATATATATATATATTAATACTCCATTTATCCTAATTTTAATTATGAGACATTATTGTGTTTTGAGACATCATGAAATACTCATTTGACATCAATACATTAATAGCTTTAATATATATATATATATATATATTTTCTCTTTCAAAATTTTGAATAAATTTCGAAAGTTCCCCTCTCAACATCATTATTCTAAAAAAAAATTGATAGTTAAAATTAACTTTTATCATCTTAGGAAAAAAGATAAATCTTTTTTTTTATTTCATTTGATTGATAAAATCCAAAGAATGGGGAGGGTTTCAGCAGGAATGGTCTTAGCTCCTGTATTTAGATAATAGAAAAGAAAAACAAAAAAAATAAGATTGAGACAATTATAAATTCCATTAAGTTTCATTTACTTGATCAATCAAACGGAAAAAATAAGATTGCTTTCTTTTGTTTTTTTTTCCTTTAGATTTCCTTGCCTTAATATTTTTCCTGCATTTCAAGAAAAATAATATATGGCAAGTTCATTACTTGAGAGCTTTTTTAAGATTGAAATTGCTCAAAATACATACTATTTCTGTTACTATTAGTTGTCATGTTACGTTTTTCGAGAGTCAAATTGATTATTTTTCAAAGCTAAATTAGATTACCTTCGTTCGATATTTTAAAATAAAATTTTAGATAAAAATAATATGGAAAGTACTATAAATTGTAACATTTTTCATATCAATCTGATTAAATAATGCATCTTAAAATGTTAATTAGCCAAAATTCATATCATTTGAGTCTCAAAAAGAAGCCTATGACAACTAAAAAGGAACGAAGAGAGTAAAAAATAATAAATATGCTGATTTCTTTTGTTTTTTTCATTAGATTTCCTTACCTTATTTCCCTACATTTCAAGAAGAAAGAATGTGGCAAGTTCATTACTGGAGTGCTTTTTTAAGATTGAAATTGGTCTAATACATAAAATAAAATAAAAATATGTTGATTTCTTTTGTTTTTTTTCAATTAGATTTCCTTACCTTATTTTTCCTGCATTAAAAACAAAAAAAACAAAACAAAATATGGCCAGTTCATCATCACTGGAT
The DNA here is from genome assembly GCA_029582605.1 of Solanum gracilifrons. Classification (NCBI taxonomy): domain Eukaryota; kingdom Viridiplantae; phylum Streptophyta; class Magnoliopsida; order Solanales; family Solanaceae; genus Solanum; species Solanum gracilifrons. Next base: position 5,008 of record JAJOOH010030857.1, on the reverse strand, counting down.
GTTAAAAATGTTAATTTGATGTATTTTTATCAAATTAATTTTTCAATAATTTTCATTCTTTTTCACACTACAACTAATATAATATATATGCCAACTTAACACATTAAACTTTGTATCCGTTAAAACATTTTATTTTTTTATCATACTCTCACCATTTACTTTTATATGTTACATTTTGACTTAGCACATTCATTATGAAAACAATAATTGATATGACTATTTTATCATACTATCCGTATTAATTGATATTTAGTATTAAATTTTGAAAAATAATTTGATAATAAGTAATTAATGCTAAGATCACAAAATATGGAAAATATAATTATTTTTATTTTTGATATTTTAAAAGTGATAAGTAAAACTCATAAAAATGAAAATTTTATTTTTGAAAAATAATGAGGGCATCTCCAACCCAATCCTCTGTTTTACTCCCCAAATATAGAGTTCTCTATTTTTTCAGTCAACCAACTCCAATCCAATTCTCTATTTTACTCTCTAAAAATGAATATTTTTCTCTCTCCTCAATATTATATTATTATTTCTATTTTATTCTTATTTTCTTATTTCATAATATAAATCCTTTATTTATTTTTTCTCAAATAATTACTTTATATAATTTTTAATGTGATATAAAATTATTTTTTATTCTAAATTTTTAAATAACATAAATTGCAAGAAAATATAATATAATACATAAATTAGGGGACAAATTCAAATAAAAGTTACATACAATTACATAAACACTCAATTTTCAAAATTATTACGTTGCTCGCTTAAATGCTCTATTAATGCATTACGGAGTTCAAAATGAGCATTTTTGTCCTTAATTTTTTTATGTCTAGCTAAAAATTGTTCAAACCGGAGATTTTCATCTATCACCATTTCTATAGTTGGAGTTGGAGCCTCTACGACATCTTGAATTGGTGTATTGAGATCACGTTCATCCTCAATTATCATGTTGTGCAGTATAATACATGTAGTCACTATATCATGTAGCACTTCCTTTCTCTAAAAACGTGACAGTCCTGCAATAATTGCAAAACGTGATTGCAAAACTCCGAATGCACATTCAACATCTTTTCGGAACGATTCTTGTTTCATCGCGAGATATTCCTTTTGTTGGGAATGAGGATCGCGAATAGTTTGAACAATTGTAGACCATTTAGGATATATGCCATCAACTAAATAATAACTCATATCGTATACCATCACAATTGTAGTCACAACCACAATCGCAACAATTCTCGGAATCATATCCTAATTTTTTTCCGAATAGTGCTAAATCTGGAAACGACCTACCGAATTTCTAAATTATTGTTGTGATCAATTAATTATTATGTTATGTATTGTATTTTATCTTGTATTTAAATTATTATGTTATGTATTATATTGTATCGTTATCTTGTATTTAAATTATTATGTTATGTATTGTATTGTTATCTTGTATTTAAATTATCATATCATGTATTGTATTTATAAATTAAAATTTTTTCATCTTGCCATTTTAATTTTGTGTATTCTTTATAATGAAAATTAATAATAAAATAAAATTTTATTATTCACGAAAATTAGAAAAAAAATTAAAATACTATTAATTTGAAATTAAAATAGTATATATTAAATAATATTTAAAAATATTATATTACATTTAAAAAAGAATTATGAATATTATATATTTAATTAATAGAATTATATGTAAAATAATATGTTAATTAGAAAGTAATAGAAATAATAATAAAATAATGAAAAAGTGAAATAGAGAGTGTGAATAGTAGTTCTCCAAATTTGGAGAACTACTATTCAACTCTCTAAATTTGAAGAATAGAGGGTGATTTGAAGGTGGGTTGGAGTGCCCATTCTCTATTTTACTCACCAAATATAGAGTATAGAGAGTAAAATAGAGGTGGGTTGGAGATGGTCTGAACAAGTTAAAGTGAACCGGGAGAACAGAGAGTATAAAATAAGATGGTACTACATGGCTATTATTTCCAAAAAAAATATTGGGTAATGCTAAATGGACAGAAAATTTGGCAAGAAATTTAAAAAATTTATAATATTTTTTTTATTTTAAAATAAACTGATCTTTTTTTCCATTTTTTAATTAAAAGATATTAAAGTTAAAAGAATAAAAATATTTAAAAAGGTAAAATAATATAGATAAAATACCATCCTGGCCAAATTCTTACCAAAAGGATTTTTCCTTTTCCAAAAATATTCTGTGGACTGCTTCAAGCCCTTCAACGTCGTTGAAAAACATACCTATTGTTTACCAAAAAAACACATAAAATAGTCTTTTTATTTATTGACTGCGTCTCGATAAGTCAAAAATACATTTTAATTTTAAATGAGTCTTGGGATGAAGATTGAAATATTGAAATTATCCAAATATTTTATACCATCAATACCAAAAGATTCCAATATAAATTTTGAAGATTTTCTAAATTTTGTTGCTCTTTCACATTGGAAAGAAGGAAACTTTCCTTTCTTAAATTTGTCCCATTTGATCTTATTTTAATTCTTGAGCGACTTCATTGTCCTTCCACTTGACAAACTTATTTAATATAACGTTATGTTTAACCAAATTATATGTCCATCATTTCGGCCTTCCTCTCAATAATCATATACTTTAATGATATTAGAAACCTTTGTGTGATGATCCGACACATCATCACGGTAGATAGGCACTACGTGGTTAAAATTATCTATGTGGAAGCTTACATAGATTTACATAGAGAACCTTTGGAATAATCTAGGATTGTAGAGTATTCTAGAAAAGGGACTTATTTGTTAATTTGTAGAGATTTGTTTAATAATTATTATTTACATATTATCCCCTAAGTAAATAGTATAAATGTAGAGATTTGTTAATATGTAGGGATTTGTTGGGAAACAGTTGTTAGTCAACAACTTGTCACACGGTTTGTTAGGTCGAAGGATCAGCTAGCTGACATCCACACAAAAGCACTAACTAAGTAGATGTTTGTAGGATTTTGAAGCAAGCTAGGAGTGGTTATTGCACCTTTCACTAGCTTGAGGAAAGTGTTGAAGAAGTTGAAATAGATCAGAAATGTGTAAGGGATAGTAGCACACGAATGGAATAACTATTGTTGAGTTGGTATTCAATCTAATGTAATAGTCATACACATTATAGAACCCTATGTTCATTGTACAAGTAGAAGTCTAGTCTACTTGGGTCATAGTTCAACATTCTGAACTCATATAAATACATATTGCCTTTTAGATTCAATGAGAAAAGCCTCAAATACTCCTAAATTACTCTATCAATCTTGTGTTTTACTACAATTAATGCATACTTATGTTTAGGTAAAACTCTAAATTACCATTAACCAACAAAGAAAATTTCACCAAGGTCCCCTATCATCTCAGCCACCTTCTAGGAAGAGTACTAAGATGATTAGGTTACCAACTAAACAAGAAAAACAATTAGGCACCAAGTAACTTGGTTATCAACATTTGACTGTTGCTAACTTTCCTAGATCCTTTAAGTCTAACGTTTCTATAACTTCTTTCTTAATTTGTACTAACACTATATCAGTATTCATCAATGATCCTCTAAAAAATTTCCAGTTCCTTGTTTTTCAGGTATGATATATCACCGCTCCCCAAATAAATGTGATCACTTCCTTCTGAAACTGCTTCCAGTTCTTCCTCTTTGTGCCTTCCAGAACTTTCTGAACCTAACCCTTAGGTATGGTTAGTCCTACCCACTGTTGAAGAATCTTTTAGAGTTGATTGTTTTATATATATAGAGTAGATCAGACTATTTTTTCACTTCAAAATAGATTTGAACCAATTGAAAAACATATGAAAATATTTTTAATTTCTTATTTAGTGGTAAAATATTGAGATCACTAGATGATGAGAATTTAAAAGATATTGTCTTAACCTTGAACTTTCTTTAACACGTAATAGTTATTCTGATATTGATGGTTTAGATTTATTTTTTGAACTAAAAGTGTTAAGGGAAATAATACAAGTAGAAGATAATGATCTAATGGAAATACTAAATCAAATAAAAAGACTTGATTCTTTCCAAATACACATATTGCTTATAGAATAATGTTAATGTAACCACCTCAGCCGAAAGAAGTTTTTTTGAAATTAAAATTGATTAAATTTTCTTTAAGATTAGCAATGTCTTAAGAGAGATAGAATGAATTAGCCACATTATCATTTGTAAAGGAATTATTAAAATAAATTGATTATAAAACAGTACCGGATGATTTTGCATCTAAAATAGCTAGAAAAGTAATTTTAAATTAAAGTATGTATGATGAAAAAAATAAAATATTAGGGCCCCTCTCTTAAGTTTTTCTTTAGGCCCCCAATATTGTTGAGTCGGCCCTGCATAAAGATACTAGATTTCTCCATATTTGCAACCAACCCTATAACACCACTGAAGTGTACTAGTGCCTCCATTACTCTGCGGACAAAAGTAGCATTAGCTTTAGAGAAAATCATTAGATCATCTGCAAAATCAAATAGGATAGCTTCAGCTTCTTGCACATGGAATGATAAGTGAAGTCTGGAAGATTACACATACACTTCAACACAGAGGTACTCAATTACAAGCACAAACAATAGAGGAGACATGGGGTCATCTTGTCTAAGTCCCCTTCTTCCAGGAAATTAAAAAACCATGCCCCTCGATCTTTATTAATTTTATATAATTGTGAAAGAGGGTGAAGTTACACATGTCATAACTATATTGATAAACCTTCATGGAAATCCATACTATTGTGTTAATGACATTCTTGTTGGGTTTTAATTGCCCTGAATTTCTTACCATAAATAGGTTTTTCTTTTAGGAAAAGGTTTTGGATTGGCTAGTCCTTTTCTTGTAAGAAAAGGTTTAGGACTCTATAAATAAAGACTTGTTCCTTCTAACTTAATCAGCATTCACAATGTAGTCTTAAGGGCTTTGAGAGTTTTGGTTAGGGGGAGAATTTGTGGGTCACAAGCTTGATACGTTATCACTTGTGTGAAC
>JAJOOH010030856.1:0-19789 GCA_029582605.1 Solanum gracilifrons | reverse complement strand
TCAAATTTGAAGGACCATCTTAAGTACCCATAATGTTCTTCCTTTTAATTACCACAATGATGACCATTAACATTTTACCACTCTCATATTCATACATTCAACTACTTGTCATTTTTCAGACATATTATGCATTGCTACCACATTCATATAAGAGAATAAAGCAAATTAATTGGGTAAATTTCATGACTTTTGGTCAAACGTATATTATTTTTCTTTAATCATCATCATATCATCACTATGGCACATTAGGACTTAAAACTAACATCTTATCCATAAAAAGAAGCCTTAGACCATAAATTAATGGGACTTGAACCCAATTTCTTATCATCATGGTGCACCTGGACTTATAGCTCGATGTCTTATCCTTTTAGTAAAGTGAAACTTGAATCCATTGTCTTACCCTCTCAACCAATAGCATAATAGGCCACAATATACTAGGGCTTCCCTCAAGCCCTTTAAAAATATTATCAATTATGGTGGCTATGAATTTCTTAATTATGATACATAATTTAAGGAAAATCATGATTATATTCAACTACAATGAATTAACAAAGGTATGTAGAACATGATCTACATTTTAATAAAACAAGATCATAAATAACAATTTCTTTACAAATTATTAACTTACAAAACTATCTTTACATTCTAAACATATAAGTGATCAAATTAAAAGTTTGCTCAAAGTAAAAGCAATTTCCTGGATTCATTTGATTTTAAGATGGTAAGAAAACTAATGATGCATGATCAAAAGTAGAATATAAAATAGATTCTATAGTAATTTATCTTTTCCCAAGAGAAAAATAAGCACAATTATTTTTACCTTCTTTATATTTACTTTGCTTCAATCCTTCAATAGTAGAACAATCGTACTGATAACGTATTATAAAACTAGAGTAAAATAAGACAAGAAATATAGAAGATGAAAACAATAGAAATATAGAGACAAGATATGAGAGGTTTTCTTATTCTTCCAAGTATTCAAGTGTATACATTATGAACTATTATGCTTCTATTTATAGTGTAGCATAGAGACATACAAAAGGTTAGTCATTAACATGCCATTAAACATGAATATACTGGAGGAGGTTATGGAGATGAAATGTTACAAGAATAATGATCATAAAGGTGGAGGTTATCTTCATAATGGAGGGAAATAATGTAGATAATTGGTGAGAGTAACTTCTTGGTATAGTGGACATCCACATTATATTATTTTAAAACAAATTAAAATATTATATATGGTGACCCTTTATTATCTATCCATTACAACTGTTAATTTCATTCATTTATTAAACCAATAAATAATTAAATATTACTAATATTAAACTGAAAGAAACCCACAAGTAGGAAGGTAAAAAAAACAACCTATTAGCATAATGAAACATACGTCATTAACTTTGTTATCGGTATATAACACCTCTTCATTTCTCCACAATATTAACATAGCACATTTACCATAATTAAGAGAGTTGAAGAAATGGCTTTTGAGTTTTTATAATATTATGACATATACATGGAAATAAATAGGGACAATGTCAAGTAAAAAAATCATAATTTATGAGAGGTGTCACATCACATTTACTTGTGATCAAACAAAAATTTATAATGAGAAATTATGATAAAGTGTCAAAAATTATAAGTAAAATATTATTTAAGAGTTATAGACTTAAAAAGATATATGAGTAATGGAGATTATTAAGAGTTGGAGTGTCACAACCCAAGGGTACCCCCTAGACGTAACATGGCACATAATACCCCTAAAGGCACTATGTAAGCCACTTAGCACATCATAACATAAAGCATTAGAACAATAAGAGTAAAAATACATTTCAAGTTTTAAGAAGCTTTCATAAAAGCAAAGCGGAAGGCTAGAAATTATCTCATTTAGCCATCTATTACAATCGAAGTTTCAAATAGGGTCACAACCCTTACAATAGAAATCTGAAAGTCTAATACAATGAAAGGAAAGGAACAATAAGATATCATTCGTCCTCGGATCCATGAGGACTCACCACAAGCTAGGAGAATAGTCGATCCAAGCTTGTCTCAAAGGAAGAACACCTCAAACACCGGAACCTACACTTTGTCGAAAAATGTAGAAGAAATATGGGTTAGTACAAAAATACACTAAGTATGATAGCCATGCATAAAATCCTTGAAAACATGCTAAAAGGGGACATTTTAGTTGAAAAGTATGCATTTTACCAAGTTTAGAGTTCATCATGAAAATTAGTGTAAAAGCATAAGGCATAAGCATATTCAACATATAGATCATCATATCATATTGGAAACATACCATAAATACCCTCAAAGCATCCTTGTGCAATGTATGAATAAGATCTCATAATCCTACCCACACTAAGGAAAGCTTATTGAGTAACTATAGTTCATAACTCATATTCTAGGTCATATTATCATAGTGGGATTAGCTTTAACCGGCATAGACCATGTGAGCTTACCATGGAATATGGTGTCTACCCCACACCGAAAAGGGGTTGTCCTACTTGCCTAAGGTAGAACCAAACTATTAGCTTAGGTAGATCCACTAGATAAAGACCTATGAGGGCACATAGTTTATGGGATAAGGGGATTGCTACTAGAAAACCCGGCCTCTACTAACTTGAGGGCTTCCATCCCAAGAGATTGTTCCAAGAATCCCGGCCTCTACTAACGTGAAGTCATCCATCTCATATCACTATCCACTCGGTGCTAAGCATCATTCCCATTAAGTTCATGTTAAGTCTTGCTTAATTTCATAATTATGAAAGAATATCTTGACACTCAATACATATAACTCCTACTAAAGCTCATAGATTCATTAGGTAAGACTAGTCTTCCAACCTTAGAATCACTACATATGACCAACCATTCACATCATATCATATGCATATCTAAGTGTATACATGAGGATAATCATCCAATCAACAAAACAATTAGATCATAGCCATATTCACTCTACTCTCAAAGTGAACTAAATGCATATACAAAAACCTCATAAGCATACTTGATTCTCATGTTTTTCCCCCACAAGGTCCATAGATCACATTAAATCAACATATCTAGGATTACTACATTAGACATTGATGGTAACATGATTCAAATAACTAAACTACTACAAGTACAATCTCACAGTATTCACCTTACTACAATCACCCACATTACAAAGTCATAAATTAAGGATATGGGGGTTTCATGGATTCATGTGAGATTTTATCATAAAAACAACAATAATCAACAATTCAATCATAATATATGATCATTAAAAACGTTTTTAGAAAGAATCCATGACTTGGAGTGAAAACTCTAGCTTTTAGGGAATTTCATACTTTGAAATTGAGAGTTTGAGGGCTCCATGGATGAAATCTATCCATGAATAAAAGACTATCATACCTTAGGTGAATAAATCCAACAAATTCATGTGAAAAAAGCCTCCTTCTTCAAGCCCTGCCTTGATCTTCTTCTTCTTCTTCTTCTTTGGAGTTCTAGAGAGAAGATTTTGGAGAGGGTTGGGTTTTTTATTTGGGGATTTAGGAATTATGATCTTAGATGAGTTAGTTTAGGTGGGGAAAATACTTACATAAGTGTTTAAAATAAGCTTAAAATGACACAACTTAGTAATTAATTAAAAGGGAAAACCCCAAAAGACCCCTAGACTTAACTACCAAATGGCAGTTTCAGGTGTGACCTACGGCCCAGGACCCACGGTCCATGAGTGGATTCACGTGGCATCTTGAAGGTCTATGGTTAAGGGTTCTGCAGCCCCTCATCCCAATCCTTGACCCACGCTCTCCTCCCACGGAGCGTGGACCAGCCTACGGGGAGTAGGTCCCTCCATGGGTGACAACTTTTTCGGCAGTTTTGATGTAACACCCCATAACCGAAAATGGATCTCAGTGCAGATTTCCAGAAGTTTCAGGTGCGACTGACGGTCGCCACACACGGTTCATGCTAGTGGTCCGTAGTTTGCATCCCCAACGCATCCCCAAACTCAGCCCAAAAATTTGGCCAAGTGTTGACCCACGGCCGGACCTACAGTTTGTAAGTCAGGTCACGGACCGTAGTCCATGTCCGTGAATTACCACCCCAAGAACCAGCCTCCAGTCGTGACTGGTGGTTGACCAGCACTGACCGTCAGTTGATCGATGGTCCATCGGTCCCGTCCGTCGGTGACCCCAACAGCTTTTAAGTCGAGGTCTTTTGGTCTTTTCCATTATGCATTGGACCCCTAAACTACGTCGTTTAACCCCTAAATTACATGGTTTTGATCAGTTTAAGCTTAGAAACATAAATAGAACTTACCTAAGTAAAAACTTAGAAACTTAGAGCGTAGAAAGAAGAAAGAGGGGACCAAACCCTAGTTCAAGAACGCAGGAAGGTTCCATCAGTTCCAGCCCCAAAATCAAAAGATTTCTCCGTGGAATTCGTCACCAGGTATGTGGGATTTCACTAGTGGGTTCCTTTCACCCATTAGGTCCCTAATTTTCAGTCAGATTCTTGATTCCCTTATTATTACCTAGACTTAGGGTTTCTTGAATGTTAGAATTGTTGGGTTTAAGCTGTTAGAATGATCTAAATCGTATTATATCATTATAGTATTGCTTTGCCCAGATTCATGCATAAACTCAGAACCCTAGCTATGTAGTTCCTTTAGTTCATGAATTACACATGCTAGGTCAGTAAATTCAGTTATATATAAACATGCCTCAACTTTTGAATACATTATTATCGATATATAAATGTTGCATTCTCAATTTACATGTCAGTTTTGAGCTATCCAGTACTACAGTATTTCAGTTATAATGTGCTAAATTACTTAATCATATGGGAAACTTAATACCGAGTGGAATAGGGACACACACACCCAAGTCCAAGAACTACGTGCCCTGTAGGTTGTAAGTCCCCTTTGTGGGCATCATTTTAGTGATCACGCCAGCTTGCCTCTATACCTTTGGCCGAGTATATTGGGTCCTCTCGTTGTGGCGTATACATTGGACTCCACATCAAGCTCATGTGGTTTTATGTCGGTTATTAGTAGCTCCCTTACAGTTTAGTCAGACTCTATTGCACTGACCATGTTATTAGTATAGTTCAGAAATCAGTCTCAGCATGTTATAAACTTGGTCATTGCATACAGTATTTCATGTTCAGTATTCCCAATTGTATCATGCTTATCTCATGCCATTGTTCAGATATATGGTTATTTTTAGTTATGTTATTATTCAGATTTACTCTATCTTGCATGTTCAGTACCTTTCAAGTACGGATGTATACTCTGCGCTACATCTTCTCGTGATGTAGGTTCAGGCCCTTAGCAGTCAAGTCGCGCATAGATCGGTTCCCGATCTTCAGTTCAGCAGCATCAGTGGTGAGTCCTTATTTTCTGAGGACTAGTGGCATGACTATCTTTATCGCTTTTACTTTTAGTTTCTATTTTGCTAGATCTAGCTGAGGCATGTCCCAACATTTCTAGTCAGTAGAGGCTTTATTTCAGACATAGTTAGTTTCAGCTTTAGTTTTGGAGTTTGATTTCTCATTTGTATTTAAGCTCTCACTTTCCATTTATACAGACAATATATGAGTATTCCCATCATTTCAGACTTTCATTATTATTTAGCTTCCACACAGTTTATTGCTCAGTTTATCTTTAGTATGCTCATAATTATGCCAGCAGGGTTAGCTTAGGGTCACTCATGATCCTAGGTCCCGTGTTGCGTCCAGGGGGTTGCCTCGGGGAGTGACAAACTTGGTATCAGAGCATTAGGTTTAAGTGTCCTTGGTTGTTTGAAAAGCCACACCAAGTAGAGTCTTTTTCATGGGTGTGAAGTGCACCACATCTAATGAGAAGGAGGCTACGAAGTGATTTAGGAAAACTTCCATTTTCTTTGTTACTCTTATCGTGCGTAAGGTATTATCTAATTCCTCGTGCTAATCCTTCATTATGCTCTTTCAGATCATGCCTCCTCGTAGAGCTTACACAAGGAATGTCTATGCCAGGAGTGCAAAAGCAACACCTCAACTCCTAGATCAGGAAGTTTCGAATACTGAATTCCGGAATGCTATCCAGTTGTTGGCTCAGAGTGTGACCAATAGAACAATCAGCAGGCTCTAGTTCTGATAAATGCTAATGTTAGGTCAGCTGCAGCTAGAGTTTGTGATTTCGTTAGGATGAATCTGCCAGAGTTCTTAGGATCGCAGATTAGTGAGGATCCTCAAAGCTTTATTGATGAGGTCAAGAAGATCTTTGGAGTGATGCAAGTAACTGGAAATGATCGGATTGAGTTGGCATCTTACCAGCTTAAGGATGTAGCTCACATCTGGTACACTCAGTGGAAGGAGAATAGGGGTACAGATGCAGCTCCTATCATTGGGATTGCTTTAGTACGACCTCTGTGGACAGGTTTTTCCCAAGAGAGTTGAGAGAGGCAAAAGCTCAGAAGTTCATGAATTTGAGGCAAGGTTCTATGACGGTCCAAGAGTATGGACTCAAGTTCACCCAACTCTCCATGTATGCTCCTCACATGGTTGCTGACTCCAGGGCTCAAATGAATAAGTTTATGTATGGGGTATCCGATCTAGTAAAGACAGAGTGTAGGAATGCTATGTTGCTTGAAGATATGAACATCTCTAGGCTCATGACTCATGCTCAGCAGGTTGAGGATGATAATCTTAGGAAACAGGACAAGGAGTATAAGAAAGCAAGGACATGTAACTATGATTATTCTCAACAAAAATTGGGTGGTGGAAATCACTCGCAGTATCAGCAGAAATCTTCAACTCCAGCACCTTCATCAGCTAGTGTTCCATCCTCCAAGTTTCCTAATGATCAGAAAGGTAGGGCGCCAGGCTCTAAGACTCAAGGTAGTGTTTCAGGCACCAGAACCTACCCAACTTACCCTAACTGTGGTAAGAACCATCCGAAAGAGTGTCTTGAGGGAAAGAAGGATGCTTTGGGTGTGGTCAGTCTGGTCACAGGTCGAAGGATTGTCCTTCTAAGAAAGTTCAAAGAGGTAATAATGGTAGAGCTCAGTCCACAACTTCAGCAGCACCAGCAGGTCGCCCAACTCAGTAAGGTAACTCTTCTGGTACAGGTGGCGGTTAGCACCAAAACAGGTTGTATGCTTTCCAGGCTCACCAGGATTAGGAAGATTATCTTGATGTAGTCATTGATACGCTATGAGTTTTTGACTTTGATGTTTATGCATTGTTAGATCCAGGGGCAACTTTGTCTTTTGTAACTCCTTATATAGCAGTCAAATTCGATGTTAGTCCAAAAATTCTCTCAGAACCTTTCCCAGTCTCAACTCCAGTCGGTGACCCAATTATATCTAGATGGGTATACAGAAATTGCCCTGTCACAGTTTCCTAGAAAGTCACCTCAACAAATCTTGTAGAGTTAGAAATGATAAACTTCGATGTCATTCTAGGCATGGATTGGTTACAAACTTGTTATGCCTCAGTCGATTGTAGAACTAGGATTATTCGTTTTCAGTTTTCAGATAAACCAATCTTGGAATGAAGGGTAGTAGATTAGCACCTATGGGTCGATTCATTTCTTACCTTAACGCCAGAAAGATGATTTCTAAGGGGTATCTCTATCATCTAGTTCGGGTTAAGGATTCAAGCTCTGAAACCCCAACTCTTGAGTCAGTTCCAGTAGTCAATGAGTTCCCAGAAGTATTTCCAAAAGATATTCCCGGAGTTCCTCCCGAAAGGGAAATCAACTTTGGAATTGATCTCCTTCCAGACACCATACCTATTTCTATTCCTCCTTACAAAATGGCTTCAGTTAAGCTTAAGGAATTGAAAGAGCAGTTGAAAGACCTTCTAGATAAGGGCTTCATCAAACCCAGTATTTCCCGATGGGGTGAACCAGTATTGTTTGTGAAGAAAAAAGATGGTTCTCTCAGAATGTGCATTGACTATAGGCAGTTGAACAAGGTCACAATCAAGAATAATTATCCCATCCCCAGGATTGGTGACTTTTTTTACCAACTTCAAGGTGCTAGTTATTTCTCAAAGATAGACCTCAGATCTGGTTATCACCAGCTCAAAGTCAGAGATAGTGACATCCCGAAGACAACCTTCAGAACTCGGTATGGTCATTATGAATTTCTAGTTATGTCATTTGGACTAACCAATGCTCCTACAACTTTCATGGATTCGATGAATAATGTGTTCAAGCAATATTTGGACTTGTTCGTTATCATTTTTATTGATGATATCCTCATTTATTCTAGGAATAAGAAAGAACATGCGAGTCATTTGAGGGTTGTTCTGCAAACTCTCAAAGATCGCCAATTATTCACCAAGTTTAGCATATGTGAGTTTTGGTTGCGATTTGTTGCTTTCCTTGGTCACATTCTGTCTAGCGAAGGGATCCGAGTGGATTCTCCAGAAGATAGCAGCAGTGAAACAATGGTCCAGACCTACCTCTCCTACAGATATCAGAAGTTTCTTAGGTCTAGCTGGTTATTACAGAAGGTTCGTGGATGGGTTTTCATCCATATCCTCTCCATTGACTAAGTTGACGCAAAAGAAAGTCAAGTTTCAGTGGTCAGATGATTGTGATAAAAGTTTCAGAGAATTGAAAACTAGGTTGACTACAGCTCCTATTTTGACTCTACTAGAGGGTTCAGACGGTTATGTTATCTACTGTGATGCATCCAGAGTCGGCCTAGGTTGTGTGTTGATATAGCGAGGTAAGGTTATAGCATATGCTTCTAGACAGCTTAAGGTGCATGAAAAGAACTATCCGACTCATGACCTCGAGCTAGCAGCAGTGGTGTTTGCACTTAAGATTTGGAGACATTATTTTTATGGTGGTCACGTAGATATGTTCACACACTATAAGAGCCTTCAGTATGTGTTCACCTAGAAAGAGTTGAATCTTCGCCAGAGGAGATGGCTTGAGTTCCTCAAAGATTATGATATGAGTGTGCATTGCCATCCTGGTAAGGCCAACGTGGTAGCAAATGCTCTAAGCAGACTATTTATAGGTAGTGTAGCACATGTTGAGGAAGAAATAAATGAGCTAGCAAAAGATGTTCACAGGCTTGCTCGCTTAAGAGTTCGTCTTATGAGCATATCAGATGGTGGTGTAATAGTTTAGAATAGGGCAGAATCTTCGTTGGTAGTGGAGGTTAAGGAAAAGCAAGACAGTGATCCGATATTGTTTCAACTTGAGGGTGTAGTCCATCAACATAGAGTTAAGGTTTTCTCCCAAGAAGGAGATAGTGTGCTTAGCTACCAGGGTCGACTATGTGTTCCTAAGGTGGGCAAGTTGAAATAGCAGATTCTTACAGAAGCCCATAACTCCAGATATTCTATCCATCCAGACGCTACTAAGATGTACCGTGATCTGCGGGAAGTATTTTGGTGGAATGGTATGAAAAGAAATATAGCAGGTTTTGTGGCTAAGTGCCCCAATTGTCAGCAAGTCAAGGTAGAACATCAGAAACCAGGAGGTATGACTCAAGAGATTGATAATCCTACTTGGAAGTGGGAAGTGATCAACATGGACTTCATCACAGGTTTACTGCGTACTCGCAAACAACATGACTCCATTTGGGTGATTGTTGATAGAATTACTAAGTCTGCACGCTTTTTGGCTGTTAAGACTACAAATTCGGCAGAGGACTACGTCAAGCTTTACATTAATGAGATAGTAAGGTTGCATGGGGTTCCCTTGTCTATCATTTCAGATATAGGTCCTCAGTTTACCTCTCATTTATGGAAGTCATTCTAGAAAGGTTTTGGTACTCAGGTTAATCTTAGCACATCATTTCATCCGTAGACGGATGTCCAGGCAGCGTACCATTCAGACCTTAGAGGACATGCTGAGAGCTTGTGTGATCGATTTCAAGGGTAGTTGGGATGATCACCTTCCTCTTATAGAGTTTGCCTACAATAATAGTTACCATTCCAGCATTTAGATAGCCCCTTATGAGGCATTGTATGGGCGTAGATGTAGATCTCCAGTTGGTTGGTTTGAAGTAGGTGAAGTAGCCTTAATAGGGCCAGATTCAGTTCATGATGCTATGGACAAAGTACAACTCATCAGGG
This sequence comes from Solanum gracilifrons, assembly GCA_029582605.1. Classification (NCBI taxonomy): domain Eukaryota; kingdom Viridiplantae; phylum Streptophyta; class Magnoliopsida; order Solanales; family Solanaceae; genus Solanum; species Solanum gracilifrons. The sequence continues at coordinate 9,727 of JAJOOH010030856.1, read as the reverse complement.
ATAGACTTAAGACAGCCCAGAGTCTCCAGAAATCCTATGCAGATGTAAGGAGAAAGGAACTAGAGTTCCAAGTTGATGATTGGGTTTTCCTGAAAGTGTCAGCTATGAAATGGGTGATGAGATTTGGCAAGAAATAGAAGCTCAGTCCTAGATATGTAGGCCCTTAAAAGATCTTGAAAAGGGTTGGTAAAGTGACTTATGAGTTAGAGTTGCCAACAAAACTAGCAGCAATGCATCCGATTTTGCACATTTCGTTGTTGAAGAAGTGTATGGGTGACCCAACGTCTATTGTGCCATTGGAAAGTGTGCCTCTGAAGGATAGTCTCACTTATGAAGAGGTACTAGTTGAAATCCTTAATCTTCAGGTTCGAATGTTGAGAAACAAAGAAGTCGCTTCAGTCAAGGTTTTGTGGAGGAATAAGTCCGTAAAGGGAGCTACTTGGGAAGCAGAAACAGCCATAAAGGCCAAGTATCCTCACCTCTTTCTTTCTGATTCCATTCCAGCTTGAGGTAATAGTTCCTCTTCAGTTTTTCAGTCATTTATGCATAAATTCAGTCTTAGTATCATGTTCCTTCAGTTTGCACTTGCATTTTCAGCGTATTTGGATGTTCTTGGAACTTAGTTCAGTCAGAAATCAGTTTCAGTAGTTTAGTGGTAGGGATTGCAGCCCTCTCCCTCCATTTTTAGCTAGTTAGCCTTCATTCGAGGACGAATGTTTCTAGGGGGGGGGATAATGTAACACCTCGTATCCGAAAACGGATTTCAGTGCAGATTTCCAGAAGTTTCAGGTGCGACTCACGGTAGCCACCCACGGACCGTAGGATGACCCACGGCCCGTGCTGGTGGTCCGTGGTTTGCATTCGCAACCCCTCCCCCGACTCAGCCCAAAAAATTTGGTGAAGTGTTGACCCACGGCCGAACCTATGGTCCGTAGGTCAGGTCACAGACCATGGTCTGTGTCCGTGGATCACCACCCCCAGAACCAACCTCCAGTTGTGATAGACGGTTGACCAGGATGGACTGTCAGTCGATCGACAGTCCATCGGTCCCGTCCATCGGTGACCCCGACAGCTTTTAAGTTAGGGGTCTTTTGCTCTTTTCCCTTATGCATTGGACCCCTAAACTACGTCGTTTAACCCCTAAACTACATGGTTTTGATCAGTTTAAGCTTAGAAACATAACTAGAACTTACCTAAGTCAAATCATTAATCAAAATTTAGAAACTTAGAGCGTAGAAAGAAGAAAGAGGCGACCAAACCCTAGTTCAAGAACGCAGGAAGGTTCCATCAGTTCCAGCCCTAAAATCGAAAGATTTCTCCGTGGAATTCGTCACCAGGTATATGGGATTTCAATAGTGGGTTCCTTTCACCCATTAGGTCCCTAGTTTTCAGTCAGATTCTTGATTCCCTTATTATTATCTAGACTTAGGGTTTCTTGAATGTTAGAATTGTTGGGTTTAAGCTGTTAGAATGATCTAAATCGTATTATATCGTTATAGTATTGCTTTGCCCAGATTCATGCATAAACTCATAACCCTAGCTATGTAGTTCCTTTAGTTCATGAATTACACATGCTAGGTCAGTAAATTAAGTTATATATAAACATGCCTCAGATTTTGAATGCATTATTATCAGTATATAAATGTTGCATTCTCAGTTTGCATGTCAATTTTGAGCTATCCAGTACTACAGTATTTCAGTTATAATATGCTAAATTACTTAATCATATGGGAAGCTTAATACCAAGTGGACTAGGGTCAGACACCCCCCAAGTCGCAAAACTACGTTCCCCGTAGGTTGTATGTTCTCTATGTGGGTATCATTTTAGTGATCATGCCCGCATGCCTCTATACCTTTGGCCCGGTATATTGGGTCTTCTCGATGGGGTGTATACATCGGACTCCACATTTAGCTCATGTTGTTTTATGTCGGTTATTAGTAGCTCCCTTACAGTTCAGTTAGATTCTATTGCATTGACCATGTTATTAGTATAGTTTAGAAATCAATCCCAACATGTTATAAAATCGGTCATTGCATTCAGTTATTTCATGTTCAGTATTCCCAGTTGTATCATGCTTATCTCATGTCATTGTTCAGATATATGGCTATTTTCAATTATGTTATTATTCATCTTTACTCTATCCTACATGTTCAATACCTTTCAAGTACTAACGCATATTTTGCGCTACATCTTTTCATAATGTAGGTTTCAGGCCCTTAGCAGTCAGGTCACGCATAGATCGGTTCCCGATCTTCAATTCAGCAGCATCAGTGGTAAGTCCTCATTCTCCGAGGACTAGTGACATGACTATCTTTATCGCTTTTAGTTTTAGTTTTTGCTTTGCTATATCTAGCTGGGGCATGTCCCAGCATTTTATTTCAGACATAGTTAGTTTCAGCTTTAGTTTTGGAGTTTGATTTTTCATTTGTATTCAAACTCTCACTTTCCATTTATACAGACAGTATATGGATATTTCCCATCATTTCAGACTTTCATTATTATATAGCTTCTGCATAATTTTATTGCTCAGTTTATCATTAGTATGCTTATGATTATGCCAGCAGGGTTAGCTTAGGGTCACTTGTGATCCTAGGTCCCGTGTTGCGTCCAGGGGGTAGCCTCAGGCGTAACATTTGATGATGAAATATGTTTTTTGATGAAATATATTTTTGAATAATTAATATCACTATATGATAATTATTTCTATAAACAGTATAATAAAAGAGCGAATGCAAATCAAGTCACAATCCTAAGAAACTTCTTTAGAAAAATTGCTAAAAAATATTCTAAACATGTAGAGTACATAAGTCCCATGCTTGATTTGTCTATTACACATAAAATTCTATATTTATTTACAAGCCATTTTTTTGTATAATTTTTACACATAAGATATCTGGAAATGTCATTTTCCTTTATTCAGATTGCAATAGGACAAGAGATCTCATTTCCCTAGTCATTCTCAGGGGAGTAATAGTTAGCACACATTATCAGAAACAAAAGTATCTGCTCATGAATTTTGATTTCTCAATCGATTCTCAAAGCATACAGAATATAACCAGTTAAAAACAAAATAAAGAAATGAAACCTTGATGCTTAGAAAACCAAACACAATTTGAAAGACTCTAACTCTCCCTCTCCGGTATATATTGCAATGTTAATTTTGAAGTGAAAATTTTCTTTCCCTAGGTTATTTTATATGTTGAAATATTGCATATGAACTATATATATTGAAGCATGCAACTCATGAAAGTGTTTCTTGAGTCCTAGCATCGTTCAGGGAAAACTGTTGTATTAATTTGGTCTATTTCGTTGGCTTTAATTGATTCCAAAGAAGAAAAAACTACATAATTAGACATATTTAATTACCATATATACTATTATTACCTATACTTTCAAATTAAATATTATGTATCTTACCACTAATTATGAATTCCTCTGTATCTTACACATAGATACATGTATTTTTGCTACCAAATATAAAAAAAAAATAGAAAGAGAGGCGAGGGAAATTCATACGTATCTCAGATACATGTGAATCACACTAGATACATGTATCTAGAGTAATTCGCATATATCTGGGATACCCGATACATGGGAGAGTGGTGAGCGAGATTTTCTATGTATCCTAGATACATGCGAGTCCACTTGGATACAATGTATCTAGAATAAATTGCACCTAAATTTGACTCATGTACCCGAGATACATGTATCTGGACGTATTTGGAGGCATCAAAATTCGATAAGATACGTAATATTGCAAACTAGAAAATATCTAAGTAATTAACTCCTAAACTAATGAGATTTATGTAAGTCTCCCCTCCAAAGAAACTGTTATTGGGTTCAATGGGCATATAGATAATAATGAAAAGAAATGAAGTCTATGTCAATAATTAATGAGGAAAAAAATATTTTTTACATGGGGTCTTTTTTGGGGTATTCTTAAGTTTAATATACAAAGATTCGTTTTACGCAATTTAATGTTCCTTTGTGAGCAACCCCACTCTCCAAGTACAAGAAATGGGTTCACCTAGCATATTCACTTGCTTACATAAGTCTTCATCAAGAGTTGTACATATCCTACACATTAAGAATATGAATATTTCCTCCTAAAGGAGGGAATCTTTGTAGAAAAGGAGTTCAAATGAACATTGGTGATGAAAATTACTTAATCAGTCTGATACAGGGCCCTTTAACAAATATTTTCTACAAGATTAAGTTTCTGATTTGCATGTCACAATCGCGCACCTATTTCATTTCATCTTTATTATCGAAAAATGACACATAAATAGAGTAAACATTATTCAATGAAGGGAAATGATATCTAAGGACATAAAGAGACTGCTTTTATACGGAACACCACTAAAACATCTGGTGCCATGAACTATCTCGACATCATGATGTCTTCCAAGCTAAAGTTGTCTATCAACATATCTCCAAGACTGTGGTGCAACAGTAACATCCAATGCAAACGCTCCTGCAGATCCTTCTACACTACTTGATGGCTGAAAATTACTTAGACTTGTAATATGGTCATATGTTAATAAGAGCTTCTATCAGTCAACCTGAGAGAATGTAATCTCTGGTGCATCGACATATTGAGGTTGATAGGACTCTAGTGGAAAGGATGTGCCACTAGTTGTATGAGGTGCATACTTTAGAACCACACCATAAAGACACGCTGGACCATCAACTTTCAGAACCTTCCTAATGAAGTCTGAAGGTGGCACCAAGAACATGTGAGTTCCATCACAAAACTTTGCAACTTCAACACGATCTTTTGCACTCAAGTACTGTAAAAACTCTGTGTATGAGGCAAAATCTTTATCAATATCAGGCAAGATGAAAACAATATTGAACCCGACAGCAGCATTTGAATAGTGTATAGTCAACTTGTCTAACCTCGTTCTGGCTAGAGCAGTTGACTATATCAGGGCTGCAAAAAGAAAAATGTCAGCACTTGAATGTAGTTAACTTATATAATAATTATATATATTGTGCTAATCCAAAGAAAGATCAAACATTTATATATTCTATTCTAACATCTTTTCTTGACACAATATAGAAATGAGTTTCATAAGAAATTTGGTGAAGAACCCCCATCTTCAGGCCCCAAAGATTAGAAAAAATGCAGAGACCACCCGTTGAAATTATTTTCTTTAGAAAGATGATAATTGACTGATATTAACACGCTGAGAAATTTGTTAAATCCTAGGGGAAATCCAAAAAACTCATATCTAAGCAACAAGGAAAGTTTAAATTATACTTACAGCTCAAATCTTACACTTTCCCCAGTAGGAACACAGACAGCCCGACACAGAGATGCTCCTTTTCTGGCGATAAGGCCACACCATATATGGGCAGAGTAGTGTTGCCTAGGAGAAACTCTTGCATCGCTGTTATTTGCTTGACTGATTGTAACATGACCTGAAAGAACATTACTTCCCAATGGTCCTAAACCATATGGTTCATCCAACAAATGACCATAACGTGGCAAACGTCTGGATACATTTGAGGCCAATATAGGCCAATTATGGCCCATTGTCTGTGCTAGTTGAAATGGATTTTCATTGCTTGAATATTCAATTGTGATTCTGGGATCATTGAAAAGCTTACCCTGCAAGCCCTCTCTAGCACGTTGGGCTTCCTCTACGCTTCTAAACTCAACCAATGAGAAATTTTTATCATAAAATGTTTCTATTCCATTAATCTCACCAAGTAGAATCATAGCATTATGTATGATGTCGTTATCCACATGAACTGAGGGAGGATAACTTATACACAATACTTTACTAGGCAACTGAAATGGCTGCACAAAAGAAGAAAATAGAATTAACAGATGAACAATACTCATTCTTTGTCTAAATACTTAGAAAAGAATTTAGAAAATTTTCAAAGACAAAGGGAGCATTACATGTTGCCTTGTGAAGACATCATTCATAGGATGAGAGTAGTTCCTCACAAAATCTTGAAGCATTCGAGGGTTAGGATGACCAATGCTCCTATTGGGATAGTGTCCTTGCTCCTGAAAGATTTAAGATAAAACCATATTATAGGAGACATGCAATATAAAAGTATCTCAAAAGTTGTGCTAGCAGGAAATAATCCTTCAATTAACTACGCTTCAATCCAAACTAGTTGGTTCCAGCTATACAGTCTTTTACGAAGGAATATATCATACTAATTGCAAAATAATTCATTTTCAGATTTACAAAAATAATAATTATTTTTGATACATTGTTTCTCTCTTTGTTTGTTACATTCTATCAAAATTGGCAAAATTCTCTATCTATTATTCATTCATTTATTAATTACAAGTGAAAAGGAAAAATTCGTAATTACTTTCTTTCTAATTTATTTCATCTACAACTTTTTCTATTTTCTACACATATTTATTTTATCACAAATCTCGTTTGGACAATTTTGTTAATTTTTTTTATATTGAGTGCACAAAAGGCGAGGACTTTCTCTAGATAATTGGAAATTACAACATTTACAATTTTACTAACAAAACTCAACAAATAATTATGAAGAAATAATAAAAATACATCCAAATCAAACAACAAAGAAATAGAAAAAAACAAAAACACAAACCGGCTTAGCGAATTCGATCCTAAGAGCATTGCCATGAAAGAAGGATCCTTGGAGTGAGTCTTTAGCCTCCTTGGAGTCGTTGATGTTTCTAAAGAAAATAAATCCAAACCCACGAGAGGTATATCTGGTTACGCTATTAACTAGGCCAAAGTTTTGAAACAACGATATTAGATCTGCATTAGTTATGTCAGAGGCAAGATTACCCACCCATAAATTGTTCGATGGTGCTTCTCCCGATGCCATTAATGAAACCCTAGAAAACTACTCAACACAAATAAAGCAATCAAACTGAGACTTAGGCAAAAATAAGAATAGAGAGAAAATTAATTGTTAATTGCAGTGGAGAACAAAAGGCAATTAAGTAAATGAAGTTTTTGTAAATTATGTTTCCTTCTTTAGGTTTTCATATCTTAAGGAGGGGTAAAGTGGTAATTTTACATAATTTCAAAAAAATGACCTGCAGGGTCATTATATCTCCGCATGGATCATGCCCAACTACATCATACCTGAACCTTACCCTTGTTCTTGAGCATCTTTCTCACTTCTGTTCCCATAAGATACCTCGAAGAGTCTTCATTTCATGGCACCTTGCATAGCAATGTGGCCACCACATCTGTAGAAATTGTGTCCCTTCGTGGTCTGCACTTTCCTCTTATCATAGCTCTAGCCTCCAAACTTCTACCATCATACTTGTAGGTGTTGTGATTCTTGGGATTTGATTGTTTCTCCTTTCTTTTGCTATGATCTCCCCCACCTTTGGCATAACTACTTCTCATCTCATTTCCATTGCATTTGTCATGCTTTTCATGCCTAAAGTATGTTAAAGTTTTGGCATGCTTGATGGATTCATCAATAGTCCTAACCTGTCGACATTCCAACTCCATCTTGGCACAATTTTACAGCCCATCGATGAAGTGGAACAACATATCTTCATTTGTGAGGTTGAGAATCTGAAGTGTTAGGGTGGTGATCTCCTCCGCATATGCTCGTATGTTGCCTGTCTGCTTAACTCTCTAAACTTGTGCTTGGCCTCATAGATGACGTTGTTAGGAAAGAAGGTCTTCTTGGACTCAACTCGAAGTTTCTCCCATGTGTTGATGGTATAAATCCCCTTCCTTATTAGCCTCCATCATAGCATGACGATCTCCAATAGGTACAACACGGTTGTGTTGATATTGTTTTCACTGCTCTTCACTTTGTTACACTTGAAGTAATTCTCCAAGTGCTAAAGGAAATTCTCCAACCTCTTGTGCGTCACAAGCATCTTTGAATATCGGAGGCTTGGGAGCCTTAATCTTGGTCTTGCAAACCTTCCAGCTTTAATTTTTCCCTAAGCACTGCCATTTCGGCTTTCACGGTTTCAATTGTGCTTAATGCATTCATAAGCCGACACTCAAAGGAAGTGATGGTCTCCTTCATCTCCAATTACACATATTTACACCCCTTCAACACTTTTAGGATATTGACATTTCCCTAAATGGAGAAATCCTTAAGAGTCTTGAACTTGTCACAGGCCTTGTTAAAACAATTGCCAAAAATCTCCACAGCTTGCCTTGTAGTGTCAACCATCATGGTCCACTCTACTCCAGACATGATATCTGTGGGCAACTGTTCATTTTCTTCTTCACTCGTCTTAGTGGCTGAAGGTGAATGAGATGTCAACGCTTCACTTGGTGTGGGGTCGAACAGTAGTTCCTCATTCTTCGTATGATTCCTTCTTCCCTTTCGGTGCTTCTCCCTATCATCCTCTATGGCGTTGGTGGTGCTAGCAGCATTATGCATCCCTCGTTTACTATTCCCCTAGTATTAACTTTTGCTCTGATGCCACGTTGTCACGGACTTAGACTTCTACTAAGCACATCGTGCGGCACCTTGATAACTTGCTCACAAATCTTTCACGATCTTGCAAGATCAAGTAAGCCTTTTTAACACTAGATCTCTAAGGGAATGATGAGTTAAAGAAAGACACAAGAGAATTGCTTCATAAAGTTTTTATATTTCCTAAGACTTGGAAGATTTTCTTGATAATTTTTACAAATGAATGTCCCTCTATTTATACTACTGACCTAGGGGCTAACAGATAAATAATTATTATTATATAAGTCCCTACATATTTACAAATAAGTTGTAATACTCTACACCATTAGAAGATTCCAAGGACCTTCCATGTAAATCCATGGAATTCTAATGTCTTGCATTGAACTCTCCATATATTTCTAGAATATTCCACCAAAGGCTATTGTTCTTCCAATGTAAGCCTTCCACATGGACAATCCTATGACATGTTGCGCCTAAGTGGCATGATGATGTAGCAGGTTATGACATTTATGCCTATTTAGCTGGATATAATATTGGGTCCACACCTAAATGATATTTTCATATCAAAAAATTCAAAAGAGTAACAAAAAATAGCAACAAATCAAATCGATAAAGAGTGAGGTATTGTGTCTTATAATAAAATTTTAACGACGCATTAACTCTTTATGGCAAAACATGTGGATGGAAACGCCTTACAAATCAATAAACACCCATGCCTACCAAAAAGTAAATGTTAAAGATGATTGACATAAATGATGTTATCATACATTAAAATTACTCATTTCCTTCTGTTACAATTCTATCATCAGAATATTCTTTCTAATGTGACTTTCTTGGCGTAATGGTGATTATTTGAAAAGGGTGATGAGTTTAGAAAAGGGGTTGATAAAAGCATAGAAGAAAAAATAGAAAATCAATGCATAATATTTCTAAATTTTGTATGCGTTCACTCTTACAAGTCAATTACATTCAATAGCCTTGTTAAAATTCTTTTTGCTAAATTTAAAGAATGCCTTGTTGTTGTTGCTAGTCATATAGCAACTGCGGTGATTTCTACTACGCTTAGCTTCTGATAAAACATGGGAAATTTCCTTTCGTTTCCTTTTTTTTTCTTAGGTGCAAGAGAAACTAAACAAGTGATGATAGAAATATAATAAAAGAACATTAGTATATTTTATGTATGGCGAGAGACTTTGTCTTAGCCATCTTTCACATTTAATTTTTGAAAGACGTGGGTTCCTTAACACCTTTCTATAAAAAGTTAATGTATCGTTAACTTTTTATTGTAAAGTGTGTTGGGGGGGGGGGGGGGGGGGG
>JAJOOH010030855.1:0-14046 GCA_029582605.1 Solanum gracilifrons | reverse complement strand
ATGTAGGTAGTCCATTTGTTCTCCATTCCAAACCTAGCCTTGATTGTCTCCTTCCACAGTGCTTGTTCCTGTGATGCAAATCTCCATAGCCATTTCATTAGAAGGCTTCGATTCTGCAATTTTAGGTTCCTTATCCCCAGACCCCCTACTTTTTTGCTTTGAATGACTTCATCCCACTTTACAAGATGATATTTGTGCTCATTAGGATCACAGTTCCGTTGCCACAAAAATTTCTCCTGATAGCATCCATTCTGTCAATCACATTTGCTAGCATTGGGAAAACTGACATCATGTATGTAGGCATGGCATCCAACACACTGTTGATGAGAGTAACTCTTCCACCTAGAGACAAATATTTGCTTTTCCAATTCACTAGCTTCTTCTCACATTTCTCCAGAACATTGTTCCATATGCCTTTTGACTTGCTCTTATCCCCCAAGGGCATGCCAAGGTACACTGTGGGAAGTTCTCCTATCTTTCCCCCCAGGATATTTGCTAACGCATTTATGTTGGGCACCTTATTAATGGGGTAAATGAAACTTTTCCCCCAGTTGATGTGTAATCCTGAGATGGCTTCGAACAATATCAAGATGATTCTTAAATACTTTAGTTGGCATCTCTCTGCATCACAAAAAATCAGGGTGTCATCAGCATATTGCAAGTGTGATATGGCCAGGCCCTGTCTATCATTCATGTTGGCATTGAAACCTCTTATCCATCCTTTCATTTGGGCTGTTCTGAGCATGTCATTTAGTCCTTCCATTGCCAGAATAAAGAGAAAAGGGGATAGGGGTCCCCTTGTCTTAATCCTCTTTGAGATGAGAAGAATCCAGAAGGAGATCCATTTATCAGAATGGAAAACTTCACAGTCGTGAATGCAGAATTTCATCCATTTTAATCAATTTTGCCTTCCAACATTTCTTTTAGTTGTTTTTGAAGTGCTACTTCAAGGTTTTGACCTGTATTGCCTACCCTGACAGATTTCTCCCGAGGATATCCAGTGGGAGGGTGAAGACCCTGGAATTTCTCATCATGGAAATTATGGTCGACCAGGTCGTGCCATGACTAGACCTGTTGGACGTGATAGTGCTCCTGGTGCAGGGAGAGGTCGGGGCTTGACTAAAGCTCAGTCTAGAAAAGATTTTCCACCATCACAGAATGGCCTAGGAAAGAAAGGACCTGATGATATTCAGTTACTTCATACTGGTACATTGATCAGAGAGGTAAGCGCTGCATTTGTTGTCTGCCTCACATTTCACTTTGTACATTGATTCATTGACTGGTTAATGTGGTTAGGTGGAGAGGATCTTTAGCTCTGGCCATCCAGATCCTCAGGAGGTAGAGAAGGCAAATAAAGTGCTGAAGGTTATTGAAACTCAACTTTCCAGTAGCTGTTTATTCTCTCAAATTTACTGCACAAGGATACTGACTTTTCTTCTTCTGCAGGAGCATGAGCAGGCACTTCTAGATGCCATTTCAAGGCTTGGAGAGTATTCTGATGGTGAAAGTGGTATGACTTTGTGGAAATGGTTTTTCATTTCTTTCTCATTTTAGGCATTGTCATAAATTTGTTTGGATTTGGGGACTTCCCTATGAACTTTTCCAAGTCTGGAGTCCTCATTTTTTTGTCTCATTGCTTTTCCTGTGATGTTGCGCTTTGAACCTAAGTTGCGCCGATTCTACTTTCCATGCCGCACCCGTGTTGGATTCTCCAAATGTACACTACTTTTGGAGATTCTGCCACACACCATTGACAATTTTGAGAGTCTGAGCAACATAGCCTTGAACCCTTGTGTTGTAAAAGTAATAAATAGAAACAACTAATATTGAAGTATGACCTACCACCCTAGGGTGTGGCGTAGTGGTCAATGAAGTGGGTTTGAGCACCATGAGGTCTTGTGTTCAATTCCCATTAGAGACGAAACACTTGGTAATTTCTTCCCATTTGTTCCAATCTTGGTGGACAGAGTTATTTGCTACATACATGTTGCTGGAGGGAGATGACAGATATCCTGTGGAATTAGTCTAGGTGGTTTGAAGGGAAAGATAATAGAGCCCATATTGAGCTTGCCACAGTTATTTGGGGCATTCCTTTTAAATGGTCTATAGTTGAAACTAGGAAAAAGGGTAAAAAATGCCTCTCTACTTTCGTTTGTTAGCTAAGTTTGTCCCTAGTTATACTATAGGGCCAAATATGCCCCTGTCGTTACCAAAGTATGCAGAAGTACCCCTCTTTTTAATGGTTGTCCACATGGCCTGACATTTGGTTGAGGTGGACATTCATTTTCTTTTTCTTACTTTTCATTTCACCAACTTTTTTTTCCTTTTCCTCTTTTTCGAATGGCATCCATCACTTTCTTGTTGCTATTCCTCAATGACATCTTCCCAAACTCACCCAACACTTCACCTAAAAAAGAAGAAAAATAAGACAGTGACAAAGTTGTGTGGAGGTGCCATAATATCCGATTATGAATCCGTCAGGGACCTCTCTGCTCGTGACCTCTGGGATGAGCTCAATGTCTTTGTTATACTTATTCATTAAAAAGAAAAAAATAAAGAATGCATCATTACATGAACCAGATGAAATGGTCCATGTATCTAACAGCAATTAGATTATTCAGAAGAGAAATAATTTATCAAGATCTTTCCTTAATCAATTTTCATCAGTTCAATTAAAAACTGAAACTAGCTTCAAATTGAATATAAGCATTTCTTTCAGCTGCCATAAATTCCAAATAACAGAATAAACAAACCCCCCCTTCAAAACAGAGCTTCATTTTCTCAATAATCTACAATATGTAGAAAAAGAAGAAGAAATTTCTAAAAGAAAGAACAAATTGTAAGTATACAAAATCCCACCTTTGGCAGATCTGTCAAGAAGCATTCACACGGAAGTAAGAGTGTAAGACCAATTGCCAAGTTGAACATAAATTTTGGATTTTCCCAAAAAATCAACCTTGTATTTTCAGCTGCTCTCTGTCTGTGTCAAAATTTCTCCATATCTCTTTTTCTGGTGAATTTTCGGGTGAGTTAAGATGCCATTGGAAAATGAGGAAAAGGAAAAAAAGTTTGTGAAAAAGAAAAGTAAGAAAGAGAAAAGGAAAAAAAAGAAAAAGAATAAAAGGAAAATGAATAAAAAACTGGCGGCAAGGTGACATGCCACGTGGTGTCCACATCACGCAAATGTTAGGTCACGTGGACAACCATTAGAAAGAGGGATATTTTTCAATACTTTGGCAGTGATAGGGGCATATTTGGCCCTATAGTATAACGAGGGACAAACTTAGCTAATAAAAGAAAGTATAGAGGGGTATTTTTGATCCTTTCCCCTTGAAATTATGTTTCTAATGGAAAAATGTTTGGGAAGATTTTTGGGTGTTTCTGTGAAAATGAGGACTGGAAACAAGTGGTCAATCTGACTTTGTCCGACTTCTTTTCATGTTTTTTTAAAAAAATAAAATTCCTATTGTCTGTCTTTCCCAAAAAAAAAGAAGAAAAAACAAACTGAATTTAATTGTTAGAATTGCCTAGCGTACTAAAGTACCTTGTCTTGTATAATTTAAATTGACATGTTCTCATCAGATTGTTTACAGCTTCAACTATCGAAAACAATTTTGGTGAATCATGAATGAATATCTTGTCCAAAGAGGGAGATTTTGTGGAAGTGAAAGTATAAAGGGGGATCCTCCTTGGGTGGGGGTGGGGGTGGGAAGGAGTATACCATATAGAATGTATTCCACCATCAGTACTGTTGTCATGCATTTCTCATTGAAGCATGTAATCCCCAGTGTTGTTGTTTCTGCACACCTATGAAAACAAACTGAAATGTCCTAAACTTGTACTATTGCATTTGAGCTTGTGACATTATATATGTTGCTTTCCGTTTTCAAAATATAAATTACATTTTAATTAAAGTATATCCTCAATGACATTCTTAGAAGTACATTGATTCGATGGGGAACCAATAATATTTGTACTGCTTTGGTTACCAAAAAAACAGTGACACTGCATTTATATCATATTATCTGGTATATTTTTGTGCTGCTGCACTGTTATAAACTTCAAGGCCCCATTGGGCTTTTTATTAGTTCACATTCCTCCTTACCTGGTATTCACCATGTCTTTGTACTGTTACAGAGGAACGCCATTTCATGCATGGGCAGGGCATGGATCGGGAGTAGTAAGGAAGTATAAAAGAGCTGGGGATTGAGCCAACCTAAAGTAACAGACATAATGGAGGAGGCCTATGTGTACTAGATCTTTGCTGGTGTTGGTGTACCAAAATGATTTTAGGTTTGTTGTAGAATGCATGCTAGCTTCAAGAAACGCTTGGCTAACATTAAATTATTGTAGTCTAGTTCTTTAAATAGACGCCAAATTGTAGTTAGGAATGATTATTTCCAGTAGTTACAGGTTAGTGCTCTTGTAAAATTAATCACAATAGCAATTTTACATGTGATGATGTAGACAAGTTTTGTTAACACCTAGCATGTTGATTATGATATCCATGTTCTTGTGTTCTCTTCCAAATAATGGATTACAATTCTTTCACATTTATGCTGTTTGAAGAATGTAGATGGAGGCATGTAGCCATCTCATTATACTGAGATGTGATGGATATTGATTAGTTTTAAAAATGGAATTGCTTGCGACTAGTGAGCATTCTAAATAGCAAAAAATCGTGAATGCAGGGACTGGGTCGACTACTTTCTACTCAACAACCAAAGATAATGTGGTTCCTTCGAGGTTTCCAAGTCTGTTGGTTATCTTCATTTTACATGCAAGTAGCATCTGGATTTGTGTTGAAGTCGATTTGATTTCCAAAATTTGCTCCAACAAAAGTTAGACAACTGAGAAATATTGGGGTGAGGCTAAATTTGATCTATTCTTTAGCTATATTGCATTTTGAATGAAATGTTAAAAACACATTTAAAAGTTTATTTTTTTTTTGAGTTTCATACCTAAATTATTGGAAGTGTGAGTTTCATACCTATATTATCACTCATTAGTTTGAGAAACACACCCTTTCTCTTTTAATTAAAAATAAGTTGTCATATGACATTACACATGGACAAAAATTTCACCTTGATAAAAATTTAAAAAATTATTAGCATTAGTAAGAAGTTCAAGAATAAAGATTAAAGTATCACTATCTCAAAAAAATATTAATTTTTTTAACAATAAAATTTAAAACATTTTTCTTATCTCACTCTACCACCTCCTCCAACCAAACCCCGATTCCCCCAATCTTGTTTTAATTTTTTTTAGTTTCTTTAGAATTTTTGTTCTTATATCATTTCCCTTCAAAAAAATAAAAATGATATATATCATATACACAAGCTAGAATTTCCTTTTAAATTTATTTATTTCCAAAAATAGTCTTCCCCTTTCATGAAAAGATGTGACTTTTATGAAAAATTGTGACTTTTATGAAGAGTTGCGACTTTTATAAATTTTGACTTTTATGAAATGTTGTGACCTTTCCGAAGGGTTGTAACTTTTCCAAAGAGTTGTGACATTTTCGATAAGGCACAATAAGCATTTGTTCACACTACCCTTTGTTGTTTATAAAATTCTGAACTTCTTTTTCTGCACAATTAAATATTCGTGTACTTTACTCCTGTTGAGTGGCTCACTAACACCATTGTTTTGTATCAATATACTTATGAATAAAATCGTTCCGTCCTGAGAGGATCTATTCCTTTAAACCTCGGGTACTAGAGGTGACTAATTTCCTTAAGGTGGACACTGTGCATTCAGTGAGCTCAATTTTTTCCTTTCTGTTTCATTCTATTGTTATAGATCCTGATATATTTTTTTACAGTCATTAATTTATGCTTATGATATTAATTGTTGTTTTTAGTACATGTTTTAAACTTTGTTATTTATGTTTCTGTAAAGTTATTGTTATAAGTATTTGTTAGTACAAATAAAGATTATTTAATAATTAGAAAATTTAATATCTCATGTTGATGTTCATCTAATTTCCCAAAATATCAAATAGTAACACTTCCCGGAGGCAAAAGGATAAATTATAAAATCAAATTAAAGATGATTGATTGAAAGATAAATGATAAGATGTTATAATTATCATTTTTCTTTACATTATTAATGTTCGTTACTACGTAATCTTCTATGTAAGGCAACATAGTGTTTTAGTTTTAATGACTGATAGGTTTTAACTATTATATTATAAATTTTGTGATATCAAATTCCCACGCGAAGCTTATATATATATATATATATTTATTTATTTCTAAAAAAAATAACTCATACCATACTACTTAATCCTCCTCTCTGATGTAATTCTCGCCACGAATTACGGATAAAATGAGGAAATTAAAGACAAAAAGCAAGCAAAAGGTCTATTAAATGTTAAGGCCTCAATTCGTTAATCCTACAAGAAGCACTTAACTCTTACAAAGACTTCAAGGGAATTGAATTCGCCTCGCAACCCATGTTTCTAAGCAAAAGTCAACACAAGCTTGTACCAATCTCTCAACACTCATACAAGAGTTCAAATATCAATATTTAAAATAGTCTACCTAAAAGAGGACCCCAAACTTGCTATATAGTTTTATTACATAAGAGGCCCAAAAGTGGCCCCAAAAGGATAAAGGGCGAGCTGGGTCGGGCTCGCCTAATGGGCTAGGCGTGTCATCGGCTGGTTCGGCGATATGACCCTTTCTTGGCAGCATCCTGTAACTTACGGTGATCTGGGGACCTCGCCCAACCCATTGGGCAATTCGCCAAACAGCTCTTGATCACCTAAAGTATCAGTTTCTTCAACTTTCTTCCCTTCACTTCCCTAAGCGATCTCCCAAACATGGAACACCTTCTTTGCCATCAATATAAGCTCAAGGACCTCTAACTTCATGAACAAACCTTGTATTCTCTGAATTTCTCGAGCTTGACTTCGAGTGAATGGCCTTGGTGCAATCCTAATTGCATCATTCTCTCCTTCTTGAAAGGAATTTGAGGATCAAGAGTTGAAAATGGAGAAAGGTCGCAAACATTGAAGGTGTTGTGAACTTGATACTCTGGAGGAAGTTCAATTTTGTATGCATTGTCATTAAGTCTTTCAAGCACTTGAATTGGACCATCACCTCTTGGCATCAACTTTGTCTTCCTATGGGTGGGAAATCGCTCCTTGCGAAAATGTACCCACACCCATTCACCCGGTTCTAGCACAATCCTCTTGCGACCTACCTCTTAGTTCTTCTTTTCTAGGTGAAGTCTCACCTTCTCATGAAGTTTCTTCATGGCTTTCGGCCTTTTGCTTCCATCTAAGCTTAAGACAACATCTTGGGAAAGAGGAGTGAGATCTAAGGGGGTTAGGGGATTAAAACCATACACCACTTAAAATGGAGTCATGCCAATAGTTCTATGAATAACTTGATTATAAGCAAGCTCAACTAAAGGCAAATGTTCCTCCCATGAGGCCAACTTCCCATGCACCACGGCACGAAGCATAGAACCCAAGGTCCTATTCACAACTTCAATTTGGCCATCGATTTGGGGTGACAAGAGGTTGAAAACAACAACTTGGTACCAAGTCTACCCCATAATTCTTTCCAGAAGTGACTAAGGAATTTTGGGTCCCTATCACTTATGATGGTTTGAGGAATTCCATGCAATTTAACAACATTTTCAACAAACAAAGATGCCACATTGGAAGCATCATCACATTTATGACATGGAATGAAATGAGCCATCTTTGAAAATTGTTCAACAACAACAAAGATGCTATTCTACCTCTTTTTGTCCTTGGCAAACCCAAAACAAAATCCATTGAAATATTAACCCAAGGTCTTTGAGGGGTGGGGAAGGGAGTGTATAAACCATGGGGAAGGAGACATGACTTAACACTTAGACATTCAATACATTGGCCATAAATTCGATCAACATCTTTGTGCATCTTAGGCCAATAGAATTGTTCTTTGAGAATTCCCCTTGTTTTGTCAACACCAAAATGACCCATTAATCCTCCATTGTGTGCCTCCCTCACAAATAGTTCTCTCCAAGAGCTCATAGGCACACATAGTCTCTTGCCTTTGAACAAGAAGCCATCAAATTTAGAATAGGGAGTAGAAGATCTATCCCTAATCCACCTTTCCCTCTCCCATTCCTCACAATCTTGGAAGATTTGAGCAAACATGGGATCCTTGGGATACATTGTCTTCAAACATTCAAAGCCAATCAATTTAGAAGACGAAGTATTTATCAACACATGTTTCCTAGACAAGGCATCGGCCACCACATTTTCCTTCCCCGTTTTGTATTAAATTACATAAGGGAAAGTTTCAAGGAATTCAATCCATTTGGCGTGCCTTTTGTTCAACTTTCTTTGGGCTCGAATATGCTTTTGGGACTCTTGGTCAGTCCTAATGACAAATTCCTTGGGCCACAAGTAGTGTTGCCAATTACCCAAAGCTCTAATCAAAGCATACAATTCAAGATCATAAGTGGAATAATTTAAAGTAGAACATTTAAGATTTTCACTAAAATAAGCAATGGGCTTTTGGTCTTGCATTAAGACGATTCCAATGCCTACTTTACTAGCATCACATTCCACTTCAAACGTTTTCTCAAAATCAGGTAATTTCAACAAAGGGGTGGAGAAAACACTGATTTTAAAGCCTTAAAGCTTTGGCTTTCTCTCCCCCCCACTTAAAAGGCTTATCCTTTCAGATTACCTCGATCAAGGGAGAGGCTGTGGTACTAAATCCTTTGACAAACCGCCTATAAAAACTAGCCAACCCATGAAAGCTTCTAACATCACTTATGGATTTCAGAATTGGCCAATTCTTAATAGCGTCTATCTTAGACTCATCAACCTGAACCCCTCTTGAAATCACAACAAACCCCAAGAAAAAAACTTCATCAACATAAAATGAACACTTTTCAAATCTTATCATAAAGTTGTTCCTTCTTAAGCACATCAAACACACATCTTAAATGATCTATATGCTCATGCATGGTTTTACTATAAATCAAGATATCATAAAACAAAAAAACCACAAACTTCCCTATGAAGGGCTTCATCACATGATTCATGAGACACATAAAAGTACTAGGAGCATTAGTGAGACCGAAAGGCATCACCAACCATTCATATATACCAAACTTGGTCTTGAATACGGTTTTCCATTCATCATCCAGATTCATCCGGATTCGATGATAACCACTCCTAAGATCAATCTTTGAAAACACAAAAGAACTATTTAGCTCATCAAGCATATCATCTAATCTAGGGATAGGATGACGATACTTTACCGTGATCTTGTTGATGGCCCGACAATCAACACATATGCGCCATGTCCCATCTTTCTTTGGAACCAATAGAAACGGCACGACACAAGGACTCATACTTTCTCTCACAGAGCCTTTTTTGAGGAGTTCCTCAACTTGCCTTTATAGCTCTTTGGTGTCCTTCGGATTACTTCGATAAGCTGGTTTGTTTGGCGATTGTGATCCCGACACGAAATCAATTTGGTGCTCAATTCCCCTAAGAGGGGGTAATCCACTTGGTATTTCCCTTGGGAAGACATCCTCATAATCCTGCAAAAGAAGGGAAATAAAATGGGGCAGAGAAGAATGAAATTGATTAGTTTGCAAAACATGATCCTTATGTGTGATAAGGATCAAAGAACTTTTGCCTTCCACTTCCTCCCTTATCTCTTTGTACTTAGCCAACAAAACTTGGGACTTTCCCTTTAACTTCCTCCTTTATCCCTCTTCCTTGCCCTCAGCCTCCACATGTTCTTCCTCACCCTTTCTTTTCTCCCTCAACTCACTCATCTTTTGATACACTTAATTGACTTGAGAGGGTGACATAAGATGAAGGACATATTTATGATCATCCAACACAAGTGAATATTTGTTGGTTCTCCCCTCATGTTTGGTTGAACAATCATATTGCCAAGGTCTTCCGAGTAGCATATGACAAGCTTGCATTGGGACTACATCATATAGAATCTCATCTTGGTACTTCCCAATTTTTAACTTGATCAACACTTGTTTATGAATCCTCAATTCTCCACACTCACTCAACCATTGAAGCTTGTAAGGTGTAGTATGCATAGTGGTAAGAAGTTTCAAGAATTCCACTAAAGCGGTGCTAGCAACGTTTGCACAACTCCCACTATCAATGATCAAGGAACACACATTATATTTGATGAGGCACTTGGAGTGGAAAAGATTCTCTCTTTGACTTGGATCATCCATGGCCTTGCTAATCATCACTCGCCTTACCACATACGGTAAAATCTCATTCTTGAGGCCAAGCTTCTTCAATTGGAACCTTCCTCATCAAACCATTAAGAATGGCGACATCGTTTCCCTCACATGGGTCTTGTTCCTCATCTTCATCACCTTCAAATTCACCTTCTTCTTGTGTTTCCTCTTCACAAGCCTCTTCTTGACCTACCTCTTCATCAAGATACAATTCCCCTCCTTGAACTAGAACATTCAACCGATTGGGACATATGACACCATCCTCTACACTTGTGACATTGAATTCCTTTAGGAAGTTTGGTTGGGTCATTATTACCTCTCTCTCTTGGTGGGTACTTTGGAGTGTCTCCTTCAAAGGGTTTCTTCTCATAAGGCTTCTTGAAATCCTTACCTTTGTTGCAATCGGAAGATGTTTGAGCTCCCCCCTTGTTCTTACTCCAAGAATTTGAAGATGAAATACCCTTGTATTTGGGTACTTTCTCCTTTTTGAGTTCCCGCTCTACCTCATTAGCCGCTTCAAAGATGTCATTCAAGCTGGCAAACTTGTGAATAGTCATCTTGGAAGAGATCTCCTTGTTCAACCCTACCTTGAAATGAATAACGACATGCTCTTCATTCTCGGTGTATTCTAGCTTCAAGATCAAATTTTGGAACTCATCATAATAAGCCACAACACTTTTTGCTTCCTTGTCTAAAGTTGTACAACTTAGCAAGTAACTCTTAGCGATACCTCTCCGACACATACTTGACTTTCATAAGGGATTTCAATCAGGTCCATGGTGGAGGATGAACATCTTGAAGTACTAGGTGATACCGCTTCATGTATTCCCACCACGTAATAGTAAACCCTTCAAATTGAGCAATAATGGCAAGACAACTCTTCTTGACCTTGGTCAAATCATTGACTTGTAAGATCCTTTCACAAAGTGACTCCCATTCTAGATAATCATCGGGATTGCATTCTCCTTTGAAAGATGGAAGATTAGTCTTGATAGAGTTGATACCCACATCTCGGCCTCCATTTACACCTTGGCCGTGATTGTAGTAACCTCTTTGGACTTCCTCTTGATATTGGTTACATTGTTCTTCTCTCAATTCTTTACCATACGCTTGATTGGCATAGGCTTCCCGTTGTTCTCCACCTTGAGTTTGGTTACCATATGGTCTTCTCCTATGTGGTACCGGACCAAATCTACCTCCTCTCCCTCTATACTCCATTTGACCTCTTGGTCGATTCCTTAAAACTTCATTCCATGACGTTTCTTCACCTTCACCTTCGTATCCCCCTTGGTACTCATCATTCCTAACCTCTATTACGGGAATTGGTTGGGTTTGTGGCATTTGGTAGGGTGGATTTTGGTTTAGTGGTTCTTGGTAAGATCGGTTTTGGTTTGGTGGAGCTTCTTAATGGAGTTGGAATGGTCGATTGGTATTTTGGACATTGGAACCGAAACAGATTGGTGTTGGGTTGAACGCTTGATGGAAGGATCCGGGTGTTATAGTAGGAGAAATAGTGTGGTCGTGCCCACTTGTGGAAGCACAAAAAGTAGCTTGAGGGGTGAAATTGGTAGAGTTAATTCGACCCTCCACATTGTTCATTCTATCGTCCATCTTCGACACATTACCCTTCATGGTGGCCATTTACCTTCCATGTTCTCCATCCTCCAACCCATACTAGTGATTGCCTCCTTTACAGATTCCAAAGTAACCCCTCCCGTAGGCGGTTGGGTTTCACTTTCGATTTCCATGGTACCTAGCAATAAGACAACTCAACAAAGACAACAAACAATGTTAGCGTTAGTAAAATGAACTGACAATCACTCGTGTTTACACACCTTTGTTTGTCTCTCAAATTGGCTCAGCTAAAGTTGAAGATTGCCTATACTCGGTTGATCACAAAGTGTCAATTTCTACTCTTGGCCAGAATGGATTCTTGTTTCAAGAAAGACGAATGACTAGATTAAAGCAAAACAAACTTGAATCAAAAAGTTAAATACGAAGTAAAACAAATAAAAGCATCGAAAGAAGTGGTACTAACAAAAAAGAGAATTCAAGAACCAATAATCAACAAGTAGATTAATTACTAGTTGAAAATTAGTTTAGAAATCTTGAGAACGATTGAGAATCAAGAATAGGGGCATAAAATGAGTTTCCGATCGCCAAATGCACTGTTTTCTTCGCCAAAGTTGAAGTTCAGCTCGCCAACTTGAAGTTTAGATCGCCAAAATTTACAGATTGTCAAGGAAAGTCGATGATCTAGGTGGAAATTTGGTGATGTGCCGAGTGGACTTTGGCAAGCAAAGTCGAGCTCGCCGAAAGTTCCTGCAAGTGCACCTGAAGACCTCCAAATTTTGTGCTCTTGTGGTCCCCTTTGTACTTTTTTCTTTATTCCTTACCCATTTTGGTAAATTCCCTTTTGTACTAACACTTATCCACTTTCTCTTTCCTTTCTTTTTGGTTTTAAATACTTTTTTTTAAGATTCCTTCTTAAATATTTGAATGTTCTTCAAGAACACCGTGAACAAGATGACGACCCAAATAAAACCCTCAACAATTTTAGCTCGAAATTTAACAAAATTTGAGATACAAGCTCCCCTTGATGTAGGAAACAAACCCCAATACTTTTTATCTTTCAACTCCTTTCCAAAACCTTCAAATTTCAAAAACCATTTGTACCTTCTTCAAGCTTCTTCAGTCAACAATGGTGGAACCTCCAACAATGCTCCAATCAATGCCAAATCTCAGATTTAGACTCAAGTAAGGCTAGGGAACACTAATCTAACCTTAGAAACTTCAAACAAGACTCAAATCAACAAAATATTTTTGGAATTTTCTTGGAAAGCGTTTTAACTCCTTTTATTTTGTAAAAAACCCAAGACTAGAATTGTAGGAACGAATTTAAGATCGGCTCTGATACGAAATGATGTACTTCTCACCACGAATTATGGATAAAATGATGAAATTAAAGACAAGAAATAAAGATAGATAGACACAAAAAGAGGAAACAAAAAGCAACCAAAATGTATATTAAACCTTAAGACCTCAATTCATTAATCCTACAAGAAGCACCTAACTCTTACAAGGACCTCGAGGAAATTAAATTCATCTTGCAACACACGTTTCTAAGAAAAAGTCAACACAAGCTTGTACCAAGCTCTCAACACTCATACAAGACGTTCAAATATTAATACTCAAAATAGTCTACCTACAAGAGGACCCCCAAACTAGGTATTCATAGTGTATTACATAAGAGGTCCAAAAGTGGCCTAAAAAGGATAAAGGCGAGCTGGGTCAGGCTCGCCTAATGGACTAGGCGTGTTGCCGACTGGTTCGACGATGTGACCCTTTCTTGGCAGCATCCTGTAACTTTTGGCGATCTGGGGACCTCGCCCAACCCATTGGGAGATTCACCAAACGACTCCTGATCGCCTAAAGTATCAGTTTCTTCAACTTTCTTCCCTTCACTTCCCCAAGCGATCTTCCAAACATGGAACCCCTTCTTTGCCATAAATACAAGCTCAAGGACCTCTAACTTCCTGAACAAACCTTGCATTCTCTGAAGGTCTCGAGCTAGACTTCGAGTGAATGACCTTGGTGCAATTCGAATTGCATCAACTTCCATTTTCTTTCTTCATTTTTCTCATTTTGTATTAGATATATACATATGTTTTCAGGAAAATATTTTCTACTTGCTGCAAGATTAATTTTAAAATGAAATTTTAATTTATGTTATATTCGATACACAATAGAAAAAAAGTACTTTTCTAAAAATATATGCACACACACACACACACACACACATATATATAT